>JAKTZB010000024.1:0-161300 GCA_030564745.1 Scheffersomyces segobiensis | reverse complement strand
AACATTTGCATGACCAATGTATTGACTACTGCTCCAATTGTGTTTTCATTGACGAAGCAAGTTTTAATTTCAACATGAAGAGAAATGGTGGCTGGTCCGTTAAAGGGCAAACACCAGTTGTCAAAACCTCTACAACCAGATCGCAGAGTATAACTATGTTGGGCGCAATCTTCTATGATGGGTTAGTTCAATTGAGTCTCAACATGCCCGAAATTCAGAACAAGAAGAGGAAGAGGCAAGTTGGAAGCTCGGACACTCCTTCTCCTGGAACAGTCACCGGACATTATAAGCTGTTTATCAAACAAGTTATATCAGTTCTAAATAAACACCCTAAATATATGAATTCATATTTGGTTATGGATAATGCTCCAATTTATAAAAACGAAAGCATCCGTAGAATAGTAGAAGCTGATATAAGTGTTTATTCCTTCCCCCATATTCCCCAGAATTAAACCCAATTGAACAGTACTGATTTTTATTGAAAAGTGGGATCAAGAGAGAGAAGATTCTACAGAAAGATACGGTTTCAAAGCGAATCAGTGAAGCTGCTAATACAATCCCTACTGAACATATCCGCCATTGTATTGAGCATTCAGTTCACTGCTTTGAAAAAGCGCTCAGAAAGGAACCAAAGTAGGTAATTCTATTTACTGTGATTAGCGCTTAGATTATGAATCCAAACGTATATATTTTATGGATGGTTAGTAAATATTTGTTCCATTTGCAACCACTTTTTTGACTTTCGACATCTCAGTTTCCCATCTTTCGGCGAACTTATTTAATCTTTTCAGAAACTTTGTTAGTCTTCAATTGTGAAAAGTATTCTAAGTACGAAAGGAAATATATAAGTATTTAAAACGTATATAATTCATTTTGTATGTCAATCTTTTATAGCAAATGAAAATTGTTCTGTAATATTTGAAAACGTAGACTAGACAAAATTAACGCGCCTTAATTTGGGCTACTTGAGAAAAATCTTGTTAAGGGGGGTGCGAATATTGCCTGGAAAATACTGTATAGTAATTACATATGAATATATTATGCATACAAGACCTGGCAAGCTTTCCCGGATCAGATTTCGATGGATTTCAAATCCGGAGACACCTCGAACTCCGCTTCAGTTTTGCTCTTAATTTCTTCAACGCTGGAAGAAGGGTCTATCTCTATCAACACCAATTTTCCATTAAGTACATCGAAAACGGCTAGGTCTGTGATGATTCTGGAAACACATTCCTTACCAGTCAAAGGGAACTTACATTCGTTTAAGATCTTAGCTCTGCCCTTCTTATCCACATGTTCCATGACAACCACTACTCTTGTAGCTTTGGGGTTGCTGACTAAATCCATGGCTCCTCCCATACCCTTGACTCTACCTGGTAAACCCCAGTTGGCCAAGTCTCCCTTGGCTGACACCTGTAAGCCTCCAAGGATCGTCAAATCGATCTTTCCTCCTCTTATCATTCCAAACGATTCTTCAGAGCCGAAGAGTGAAGCACCAGGTGCGAGTGACACTGTCTCCTTTCCTGCGTTGATCATGTCTGGGTCTTCCTCGCCTCTTTTGGGGTAGGGTCCCAAGCCAAGGATCCCATTTTCTGATTGTAACGTGACATTGATAGTGTCAGGCAAGAAATTAGGGGCTAAAGTAGGCATACCTATTCCTAAATTGGCAAAAGAACCATCTTGGAATTCCTGAGCAGCTCTCTTGACGATCTTCTGTCTTTTTAATTCTGCTTCTGAAACTTCTGAAGCCGTACTCTCAGAAGTTTGTTCGGAAAATTTGTGTATCTCTATTTCTTTGGGTGTAGAAGATTGTATGACTCTATCAACGTAAATGCATGGTAAATGGACGTCTTCAGGAGTAATTTCACCTGGTTCAACAATATTTTCTGCTTCGACGATGGTCAACTTCGCGTTTCTGCCCATGACCGAGTTGAAATTTCTCGAAGCCCCTCTGAACCAGCAGTTGCCCAAAGTGTCTGCCTTGTATGCTTTGACAAAAGCAACATCACCAACAATAGCTGGTTCCAATAAATACTTCTTGCCATTAAATTCTCTAGCTTCTCGAGGAACACTAGACTTGAGCACTTGCGTCCCTGTTTCATCGTATCTGACTGGTAACTTTCCTTCTTCCAACCAAGTTCCGACACCAGTAGGCGAGTAGAAAGCTGGAATACCTGCGGCACCAGCTCTGACTCGTTCTGCAAGATTTCCTTGTGGGGTCAATTCAAGATCGATTTTTCCCGTCAAATACATACTTTCAAACGTTCTGTTTCCACCAATGTAGGATGAAATCATCTTAGTAATTTGTCCTGTCACAAGTAACTGGGAAAGACCTCTTCCATCCAAGCCAGCATTATTGGAAACAGCAGTAATGTTCTGAATGTGTGATTTTTCTTTCAAGGCATTGATAATAGTGTCTGGAACACCACTCAACCCAAAGCCTCCAGACAACAAGGTGATATTGGATCCGATACCTTCAAGAGCTTCGTCTGTAGTTAGAACCACTTTCGATCTAGCAGTTGCCAAGTGTCTGACCACAACAACTTCGTATTTGACTGTAGTCCGTACGGCCGTTCTGAATAACATTCTTTACATAAAAGTTTCGTAGTCCAAACAAAACGTTTGTCTCTCTTCTTGCTCTAGATGGATACTTCAGAAACCATATAGTGTTCTTCTGGACTTCTTTTATACAATGTACAATGCCTGAGTGGGTGCGGATAATGGAATAAGCGGAAATGCAAAAGAACACCCCGGAAATAGAACTGCCGCTAAATTGACAGGTATCTTTTCCCCTAAAAAAGAACAGATTTCTAAGCAGATTTTATGCGGGTTAATTTATTTGTGTAAATCATTGACTTTCTTATAGAAATTTAGGTAACTTCCAGTTTACTGAGATTACTAAGTATCAAATCTAAAATTTATTCATGAATTCTGGGGTAATCTTATTTATCCGCACTTCTACATAAATTTTTATTTTTCTACTCAAAAACCTGGGTGCAAAATCAACAGTGGAAAAAGGTTAGAAGAATGAGTGTTCCTAAACATTATTATCGTAACTCATATTATATTATAAATGTGAGCTTTGCTTATTTAGGCAAATTGTGTCTCGATTTCCTGGTTTTCATTAGTCCAAGGCTGCTGCCTCTGGAAGACCGTCTTTGTTGATGGTAAATCTCACATTCACTTTCTTCAACGCTTCTATATTTTTCTCTTCTACTAGTTTTCTAGATTCCGCAGCCGTAATGATCTTAAATTGCCACTGCAAGAGCCAGGCATCTTCTTTCATTCCATACTTTGCAGCTCTCTCCTTACCAATTCTACCCAACTCAAAAAGTAGAGGAGTCTTGACTCCAAATACAGCATCGGAAGTTTCATAAGGGTCGCCCTTGTGATACAACGCTGTCACCAAACGATCATATCCTTCCTTTTCAATAATGAAGTGAATGTGCGCTGGTCTATAAGGATGGCGTTCAAGCTTCTGGAGTAATTTACCAACAGGCCCATCATGAGGAATTGGATAAGGAACAGGCTTGGTAGCTTGAATCACAAATGATCCATCGGCTCTAGACTTGTATATTCCTCTCATATCTGGGCCACTTCTATCAATGTATTGAGTGTCATAGAATCCATCTTTGTCACAGTGCCACAAGTCAATGGTAGCACCTTCAATGGGGTTACCGTAAATGTCAGTTAGCTTTCCCTCTATTAGAAGTGGTTCGCCTTTATCTTCGGAAGAGATGGAAGTTCCACTTTCGTGTTCTTCCGCATCGTGGGTGTGGAAGGGCCCTAGTAATGTGCCAATAGTTGCCTCCTTGGGCTTTGGGTGAGAGATGCTGTCTACCAAAACTGACAAGCCCATAATATCAGAAAGGAGAATAAATTCTTGTCTTATATCGGAACACATTTTTCCAGTTTGAGTCAAGAACTCGATTCCAGCTTCCCATTCTTCAGTAGTCAATCTAGTTTCTCTGGCAAAGTCGTGGAGGTGTTGGACAAGACTGTTCAATATGAACTTGAATCTGGCATTATTATGTTGAGAATTGATGGCTATAGTGTTCTGGGTGATGGTTTCATCACTCATATCTACAATTTTCAACTCCTGAGAAGACATTTTGTGTACAATTGAGTGGAAAAAAAATATGAGATGAAAAGAACAGAATTATTACAATGTCAATGTGTAATCTGAGGAGGTATCTACAAAAAACTCAAGAGAGATATCTTCTTGAGCTTTATATGTACAAATCAATTACATTATAGTGGAGTTCAATCAGTAAGAAATTTGTAATGGAGAGGAAAAGAGTTTTTCCGACATAATGGATGGATAAACAGGCAGCCGAACTTAAGCGTTTTTGTGGGGTAGTGAGTGACCGTGTTCGAAAGACTAGAAAAGACGACTCGGACCGGACAGCTTCTTTTATCCGATAGAAGAAGACTATAGAGAGTCCTAGAAAGGTATACACTTTGTGTTTGCCAAAACTACCAGAAGAAGTAAGTAGTGGTGGAACAGTCTTTCTTAGTATGAAAAAGTATGCTCGCCTGTGTTTCACCAAATAAAGAAATCCACAGTAAAGCCCATGAAGAAACACTATTTTGCAATTATTCGATTCTATGAATCGTAGCCTTCAGTGATTCTCAACAAGCTCATAGTATCACATTCGAAGTCTCTTGCAATCTCCTGGTTCTGTAGTCTACAAGTTGAGCTATACGTTTATGAATTCAACTTCTATAATCAAATATGTACTAGTAGTTCAAGGCGTATTCCACAGAGGCAGTGTAGCCATAGACACCCAATCCGCAAATGACTGCTACTGCCTTGTCGCTCAAGTAAGACTGGTGTCTGAATGGTTCTCTCTGATGAACATTGGTAATGTGCACTTCAATAAATGGAATGGCTGTTCCCAAAAGGGCATCTCTTATACCCACTGACGTGTGAGTATATGCTCCAGCATTTATTATTATGAATCCTACACCCTCTTGCTTGGCGAGATGGATTCGGTCGATAATGAAACCCTCGGTGTTGTTCTGGTAAACTAATACTTCAGAGCCGTCTTGTTTGACTTCAGCCTGGTTCTGGGCCGCTTGTTCAATGTCTTTCAATGAGGTCGTTCCATATTTTTCAGGCTCTCTGGTTCCCAACAAATTCAAGTTGGGGCCGTTGATCAACAACACTTTCTTAACCATTGTGATATGCGAGACTTGGGTGTACGAGGTAGTGCGAACACGTATATGTCAGCAGGGTTAACGTTCTTCTGCTGGACTTCAAGGAATAGGGCTCCCTTCGAACTTTGGTCGTGAATTTTTCGCTGTGGGTCTTATGACTCAACTTTCGCCTGTATGGAGGAGAGAATACGACGGACGAGATGAAGATTAACATGGTAGAGAATGACAAAGAGACAAATACATTACTAGAAAGATGAAAAGCTTCTATGGAGAAAAGATAATATAGGCTATATGAGCCAGTTGAATTTGAGAAGAAGGAAAGTAGAATTAGTTAGAATAGCCGGCGACAAGAATAAGAGCTGGTATTTGCTTCTTGTTCGCATCCATTTCCCGCGAAGACTTATTTTGCTGGGCAGAACTAGCGCGCTATTCTGTCGCTATTTCTCAGTAAAATTCAACTGCCCTCGCTATTTCTCACTAATTGCACATCCCTTGTTCCGTATGCCTTCACTAATTCTTGCTAGTTCTTACTAATTCGTTCTAATTTCTTGAAATTAGTACAGATTACTTTCTCGAAATTGTGTCCTGCCACCAGCTTGTACTTTGACTTCGACAATATCACCACTGCTTCGTCAATACGAAAACCCACCACTCTGCCTGTTTATCCTCTCGGACTCCTGTATACCACCGACAGTTCCGGTCGTGGTTTTGTTTTGTGGAATAGGAATTGCTCTTAGCCACATTGAGAATCGGAATAGATATCCGTTATTGAGCTGCTTAGTAACCCATACTTTTCCAAAGTATTTATATTCGTTCATTTCGACCATTTATATACCCCACGTTAGCATATCTGGTTCTGCATAGGTGAGATTCTATAGTTCTACATAAGAAATAGAAGAGATACAAACGTTGTTCTATTTTTTCACACTTAAGTCGTTTCGTTCCATTCCTAGAAGCTTCAACCGATTCTTTACAATGCCTGCCTCCAACAGTAAAAAAGCAGAGAGACCTGGTTTAGAAGCCCAGATCAAGAGAAACCCTCATCCGGACTTCCGCAAGGTTGAAAGGGAAAGGCCTCCATTTGAGTCCGACGTTTCGTGGAAATACACCCAAATTCCAAAGACCGACTGGACAATCGGCGACGGGGCTAATGACTCCGAATGGAAAAACTACAAGAAGATTCAGATCGATCCTTATGGTGAACTGAGAAGACCCGTCGATAACTACAAGACTTTAATTAGCGCTATAACTCCTAGACCAATTGGGTTTGTCGCTACTGTTAACAAGAAAGGAGAGAGAAACTTAGCTCCATTTTCATATTTCTCGGTGGTTAATCACGACCCTCCTCTTTTCACCATTGGCTTTTCTGGAGGCTTGGATAACCCCAAGGATACTGCCAAAAATATCATCGAAACTGGTGAATTGACTATCAACATTATCAGTGAATGGTTTGTAGAAGCGGCCAACTTCTGTTCCACAAACTCTCCCTTTGGAGTAGACGAATGGAAGTTGTCAGGTTTGACACCTGCAGAGTCCACTATCGTAAAACCTCCTCATGTTGCCGAATCTGCCTTTTCTATAGAAGCCAAGTTGGTTACCCACCACGAATGGAAATCCAAACTTGACCCTAACAAGTCTACTGGTACGTTGGTCATTGTAGAAGGTGTCAACTTCCACGTAAGAGAGGATGTCATCAACGATGACTTGAACATCATCGACATAGCGAAATTGAAGCCTGTTTCAAGATTAGGAGGAATCACATACGGTAGATCTATTGCTGGATACGAGAGCTTGAGACCCGACTACGAAAAGGATGTTGCGAGCGTGAACAAGATTTAGATATATGCTATGAGAAAATCTGAAAAGATATATAATATAATCGATCATGAAGAGAATTATGTAAATGAACTTAGTGTAGTGGTAATGTTTTTCATACATTTACAAGATGTGAATAGTATTACACTATTGGACACACCAATAAGTTGTGTGGAAATGAAGCAACGTACATAATAATCTACGCATTTTGTAACAATATTCTTACTTTATCGTTAGATACAGTGATATCACTTTTTATTCAAACTAGTGACCGGAATCGGTTCAAACCATCCGGTCAAAATGATTAATACTAGGCTCAGAATTTATTCATACTAAACCCCAAAAAACATTCAAACCAATCTAGGAAATTGTTAATATTGTCCAACCGGAGGAATATACGATCTTGTTTGTGAGTTCTTCAGTATTCAACAGCAGCACAGTGTTTAAAACGGCACAATTAGCATTTATTGACTTACTCGGAGAAATCAACACATGTTAAGAGTAAAAGGCTTCGTAGGCGAAACAGATTACGATAATTTTGCAACTCTAATTCTTTAGTAGGTTCTCTGTAATATATGTTATTTTTTAGAACCGTTTCGCCATTGTGCATTAATATTTAAATCTGATAAACCCTCACAGATGACGTTTTGATTGTAACAAAAAGTATGTATGTGCTTTGGTATTGTTGAATTCTTTGCAGGGTTTCGAATTTTACTCTTCTTACTTAGCTTTGAACTTACCCAATGATGGTGATGACACTGGTAATGTCATTGTAATAGAATCTCCTCCCAGATAACCAAGCAAGTAGAAATTGCTCACAATCTCCAAGACTTTGAATTTGACGCTGTTTTCTTGACATTAAATATCACAAACAATGACAACGATACTGATAATGTCAATGTGATTGAAATCTCCGTCGATGGGCATCCAGTATGGAGAAGCTCTACACCTTTTTCTAAGACCGGCATTACGACCTACTCAAGTACTACGAAAGACATTACCAAGTATAGTTCACTTTTTGGTGAAAATAGAAACCAATTCAAAGGACAGGTCTTGGAAGGAAGCCATGACAAAATTAGCTTCTCCCTTTCTCTTACGTTGGCTGACTGCGGAAGAGAAAAACCTGCTACAAATTCTCCAATCACAGTGAGTCCACTTTTTGATTCAAGTGAGCCTGCAAAGGAGCTAATAGCTTTGACCAAAACGAATGGAGAAGTGTTCGAATTGTCGAAGAATGACAAGTTCTTAGTTGAATTACCAAAGTTCAGCGGAAAGGCATTTGCTGCCAAGCTAGAATTATTTGCGTCCGCTGGAAAGTCTGAAGTCGAATCTTTCAAAAATAGAAATTCTCCGTTTCGTCTTGTGAACATTTTCATTAATGAAGAATTAATTACTGTTATCCGTCCAAAACCTATTTTGTTTTACTCGAACTCAATTATTCCCAGTGCATATTCTGGACCTATTGCTTCTTTTGGTAGCTTTATCGGATCTAGTTATGAAGTAAATTTGGCCAGCGTTTTACCAATTTTGTGGGATGAGAAATCCACCTTAGAAGTTCAGCTCGTTTCTTATGTCAACGATATGTTTCCATTGGAGGTTGAAAACGTGTTTTCCTTAAAGAACGATTATAGTGTTGACAATTTCACATTTTTCTCTCCCGTAAAGTCAATATTGAAGGGCAATAATCAAGTCAATACAGAATGGTACGTGTCTGGCAATATCTTGCTATGGGAAAACGAAGACATTTTGACTTCTCATGGTAATATATCGAGGTCAGGAAACAACGAAACTTATAGTGCTATGCTACAGTATGGGAATTTCGGACCATATTTTAATGACCGTCTTAAAACAGCTGGAAGTTCAGAAGAAGTTAATTCTTTCCGTACGTCGACTCTTCAATTTTCTTTGAAGAATGAATCCCAACTAACCTTCACTGTGAATCATTTGGGTTCAGCTGGAGGTAGCTTTGATGAATTTCAGCATAATAGAAACATTTCACTTGATACTGTTGATTACACCGTGCAAATGTTTAGCCTGCGGTTTACACAGTTAGAAGTCCTTGACCGAAATTCCATTGACGAACTTCCATATATTTCAAACACTTAATTGGGAAGCTGATTTTGAGGTATGTATATTTGGTGAAGATGTTCGAAGTTTAAATTATGCTGACATTGAGTCTTACATTTCTACGTACAATGGCAAGGATCTGTTTGCTGCAACCTCTGATTCTTCGATCTGGGTCGCCGACAGGTATTCAATGAAAGGTTATGAATTCAGGCTGACGTTTACATCATGCCTGAATCTAATAAAATCAAAAATACTCTTATTCAGTCCTAACGACAATCAAACGTTCTGAACCGTATAAATATCACTCATAATGATTTCATTTCTGGCTTCGCTTTCGAAACCCCCTCGCCGAAGACCGATTCCTAAAGTCTATCTTTGGTAGCGTTTCTTAACACCAGCATGGCCCTCTATGTTTTCTAACTACGGTTTCTTCTTCGCCAGTATCTATCTATATCGACATTTGATCCAGCATCATGTACTTCTTCTATCTCGATTGTTCCGTTTAGATTCTTGTGGTCGCTGTTGCAGAAACGTACTTCTGGTTTCATATCCGGTTCAGGAGTCATCTTATTTGGTGGAAGTGGATCGTCCATGAACCCATCAGGAAGAATACTAGAATTGAAATCCATGTTTGCTTACAATAAGATTGTCTATAGTTTTTATTTCTATTATATTTAACGATCACAAAGTGACTTTTCTCTGTACAAAAATAGTTGTAGAAATCCCAAAACAAAGAGGTTTAAAATTTTAGAAATGCATCTTTTGATAGTCAGGTTCCATAAGTAAGGCGAATTAATCATGTCTTAACACAAGAACGGAGTTATGTTAATACAGCTGCCGATATATATGGCCCTGGTATGATTATTAAAAATTTGATAATATGAAAAATCTCAGTTGGTCTTTTATAATTTCTGAATATCTATTGAGGTATAGAATGAAATTCCGACCTCCAGTATTAAAAATCTAACCGAATGATTTGAACCAATTCCTGTCACAAGTATGAAAAACAACAAAATCACTGTGGAGTGCCACTAGGTTTGTCAGCCATTAGTAACTTGACAATACTAGGTGGAGGAGTCACCTGATGTGATCGAAAACGATTACGCTATCAGAAACAACGAGAAAATAATATAAAGAAGCTGCGAAATTCTCGATGGCTGCGAAATGAAAATTATTGTTTTCGTACTATAAGTAAAAATTATTTTTCTTTCTTTTCAATATGTGTTCTCCTGATATTGTCAAAGTATTACTGTTTCTTGTCCAGGAGTCGGACAATGCTTCTATTAAGGGGTATACTACTTCTGTTCTAGAATCTTCCGAGGTTTACACTCAATTTCTCCTCTTGAAATACATGTTAACCGTGAGAAGTCCAGATCCACCATTGCCCACGAAAATTAATCAGGATATAAACAGAATACTTGCTTACCAATCACATAATAGGCTCTTTACTTCGAGGCACTCCGTAAAGCACAAATTCCGTTTTACCGATCTACCCTTTCATAGCCCTAAACTTTCCATATGGAAGGGAGATATCACCACCATCTCTGGTGTCACAGCCGTAGTGAACGCAGCAAATTCTGCACTTTTGGGTTGCTTCCAGCCAAGTCATAGTTGTATTGATAATGTCATCCATTCCGCCGCCGGGCCTGATTTACGTCGTGCTTGTTACGATCTCGTTGAGAAACGCAATTTTGCTCAAGTACCAGCAGGGAGCTCCCAGATTACCTCTGGATATAACTTACCTGCCAAAAAAATAATACATACAGTCGGTCCACTGCTTCGTCCTGGAAGTGAACCTAATCAAGAAGAAATATCACAGTTGGCAGCTTGTTACACTTCTAGTTTGGCAAAATTGGAAGAACAACAAGAAGACGGGAACGACAAGTCAATTGTTATTTGCTGCATTTCGACAGGCTTGTTTTCTTTTCCGAAGGATACTGCTTCAAAAATTGCTATCGAATCCGTGAGAAATTACTTCTCGGTACATCCACATTCATCAATTTCCGAAGTTATATTCAATGTATTTACTGAAAAGGATCGCAAGTTATATCAGCAAAATTTTGCAGACTACCAAGAGAGAAGTATTCTCATGCCAATTAAAGAATCCGTATTTGAAACACATCATCCAACTATTGAAACCTCCAAAGATCTAATAAAAGATGCTGATTACCTCATTGTTAGTGCTGGAGCAGGATTATCAGCTAGTGTGGGACTCGATTACTCTTCTTCTGAGGTGTTTGATAAACACTATAGTAACTTTCAAAAATATGGGCCAAGAAGACTTTATGAAACAATTGGTCACTCATGGCCATCAAAGCTAGTAGAATGGAGTTTCTGGTTCCATCATTATGAAACTGTCTCTCGATGGCCAGAATCTGAGAGCTATCATAAGTTGGTCAGATTGCTAAATCATTCGAAAAATTCATTCGTCATAACAAGTAATGCAGACGGCTTTTTCATCAAAAACGGATATGGTGCTAAGAATCTTTATACTATCCAAGGAAATTACTATTGGATGCAATGCCCACAAAAGTGTATTGAAGACTCCTTCAGGCCCATGGAAGATGAACTCCAAAAAGTCAGACCATACATTGATCCATTAACAGATTTATTGGTGGATTCCTCTCATATTCCAAGGTGTAAAAATTGTGGAGATATTATGACTATGTGCCTTAGGGGTGGTTGGAACTTCAACGAGAATCCCATGAAGACAGAGAAGAGAAGATACGAGGAAGTTTTGAATAAAATAGTGAGACACAATCGAAAAGCTGTGTTATTGGAATTTGGAGTTGGTCTCAACACTCCTAGTGTCTTGAGATGGCCCAATGAAAGATTGGCAACTGAATACCCAAATAATTTCACTTTGATCAGGGTGGGCAGAGGACCAAGCAGCACAGTGCCCTTAGAACATATGAAAAAAGATAATTTCATAGTGATAGATGCTGACGCCAGCGAAGTTATCGACCTATTGGTAGCCTGAAATTGGATATTTCGTTTGATTATGGAAAGTAATTTTTATGTATTTATCTGTACACTCATCTTTAAATCAAGAATTGCCTAGTATACAACCTGGTATAAGTAGCTATCCTATTTTATGAATTGGCATGTGCAGACTTTCTCATTATTTCGCAGCCAAATTAAACACGTGACCTCATCGAAAAATTTCAAATTTGTTTACCAGAGCGACTCCAGACGCATTATGAATTTTTCAACTTCTTTAAGCTTGCTTAACTTATCTTTATAACCATCACATACAAACACAAAACATGTCAGTTGTGGGCTCTCTAATATTCTGCACCTTCTGTGGCAATCTTTTGGACGCTACCAGCAGCACCAACGAAATAAAGTGCGGTTTGTGTTCTGCTGGGTATCCTAAATCAAAGTTTGCCAACTTGAAAGTGGTAACTACTTCTTCAGAGGACGCCTTCCCCTCTGTCTTAAAGATGAACAGATCCGTAGTGAAGACTTCATTGAAGAAGGATGAATTGGACGATGGTGCTACCATCAAAGAAAAGTGTCCTAAGTGTGGAAACGAAGAAATGCAATATCATACATTACAGTTGAGATCCGCCGACGAAGGTGCTACTGTCTTTTACACATGTATCTCATGTGGGTACCGTTTCAGAACCAACAACTGATCTAGATGAGAAGTTGCATCATTGTACTATAGAAGGGCTCGCCCTGTTTCGCATAAATCTCATAATATAAGCATACTGAGAATAGATGAAAATGTAGGAAGAAGCCATCTGCCGAATGTACCATTGGCAGAAAGTGATGCTTGTACTAGTTTCTAATAGCTTTCTTAAACCTTCGTATTATACATTAACCATAAACTACAAACTGTCTAATTGGTTTTGATGGTAGCATATTCCATCTCGGTCGAGTTCTCGTACTCGTACATATCCAATGCAACCACAGCCGATTCTCTAACAACTGTTTCCTTGTCGTTGAGGAAAGATTCCAAAACTGGCAAACATTCATCGGTGGCAATGGAACCCAAAGCTTCAGCTGCTTCGTGTCTGACCATGCCAGCTTCCGACTCGTTTTTCAATACTTTGATCAAAGATGGAACAGTTACAGGATTACACAATTGACCAAAGACGTATGCGATTTCATGCTTGAACAAAGCCGACTCGTCACCAAAACCGGTGGCAAGAGCCAAGCAGGCTTCATCAGTTCCCAAGTCTCTCAATCTGAACATGGCCCTGTATCTCTCGAATAATGGAGTATCCTGGTCGTTCAAGATTTGCTGTAACTTTTCCACTTTGGACTCCACGTCGGTAGCCAATGGAGGGGCTGGGTCAATAGAGGTATAAGCAGAAGTTTCCAATTTTTCTATCTTCGAGGCTTCGGACTGTTCCCATTTTATTCTTTCTATGGCCAACTCACAAGTCTGTCTAATCTCAATCAAAGGATCATTCTTAAAGTAGTCTTGCAATAAGTCCAAGGATTCAACATCACCAATGGCACCCAAAGCTTCAGCTGCTTCGTGTCTAACCATGCATTGTTGTTGGTCGTTCTTGAGCACATCTCTCAAGTAAGGAGCAGCTTCAAGCTTCTTCGTTTGGCCCAATACGTACGCGACCTCATGTTTCAACAACTCAGACTCGTCTTGGAAACACTCAGAGATGTACTTAAGAGCCTTGGATACTTCTTCTGGGACTTGGGATTCGGCCCCAATGCACTTCAAGTTGAATAAAGCTCTGAATCTGTTAGCCAACTTACCATCTCCAGATTTGTTCACAAGAACATCCCTTAACTGTTCCAAGGAAGCAGAGTCTATATCTATTTCATCAGTCATTGTGGAATTTAGCAGATGTTAAAGAAGTAGGAAAAATATACAAAACACGAATGTTGAAAAAAAAAGACACAAGTACAATTTATTCTATTTATCATCAGTTGATAATGGCCTAGGCTCAATCTACTCATCATAAATTTTTTTGAAAATTTGTGCGGCTCACTTGGTAGCGCATTTCCAGACTCGGACTTGGCTCAAGCATTATCACGTGGCAGATACTTCTTCCTGACAGAATATAAAAGACTTATTTGCCAGAAATCATAATCATGTTGTGGTTATAAACTACCTCAAAATCTCTTTCTCTCATTTATGATATAACACTTGCATTATTTGGTAGTAATATAGAAAGAAGACTGAAAAATTAGTCGTACATTTATACGACTTGCATGTTCCTGATATACAGTACCATTGATTGCAAATATCCTTCAATTGAATCTTTTGAGATAATTACCACAAACTAGTTCTTAATGGTATACGACATTAAAACTGTGGAAGATATTAAAATGATTGGTTTAGTTCTCTTTAGCCTAAAAGATTATTAAAATTCAAAACTTATTAGTGGTTGATTTCTGAATAATTCTGTTCTGTTTTCGCAAATACTTTAGCTAAAAGACTCTAAAAAAATCCAATGAAAAATAGATCGGTGAAACAGATCTACTTATTTGTTACAGTGGAATCTGTAGTGAAACGTTCAATTCCGATGTCAGAAGAGCCATCAAACAAGATATGGAAGATTCACTTCTGGCAAATATAAATATGGTAGCGCAGTATATTTCAGAGTGTCGCATTGTTTTTGCCTTCCACTCTATTCTATCATCGACAAATGTCGCGAACATGTCGCGTCAATTTTTCTACGCGCCAACAGGGCGACATTTTTCATGATTTGAAAAAATGTCTAGTAAAGATTCTTCAATATTCATGGAATAATTTCTAAGCATTTTCTTCAACAAAAGCTACCCGTTCACCTTACAAACAACATGGCTGCACCCGCTGGATTGCCAGACATGTCCAACGCCATTATGGCGCAAGATGAAATGGGAAGACCTTTCATCATTGTTAGAGATCAAGGTAAAAAACAGAGAAAGCATGGACTTGAAGCTACGAAATCGCACATTTTAGCTGCCAGATCTGTAGCCTCCATTGTGAAAACTTCGCTTGGACCTCGCGGTTTGGACAAGATCTTAATTTCGCAAGATGGAGACATCACCATCACCAATGACGGGGCCACTATCTTGTCGCAAATGGATTTGGATAATGAGATTGCTAAGCTTCTTGTAGAATTGCTGAAGTCTCAAGATGACGAAATTGGAGACGGGACTACTGGTGTTGTAGTTTTGGCCGGTGCTCTTTTGGACCAGGCGCTTGAGTTGATCGAGAAGGGTATCCATCCCATAAAAGTGGCTAATGGGTTCGATGAAGCTTGTAAGATTGCTGTTAAACAGTTGGATGATGTCGCAGACGACATTAACATCAACACCGAATCATCAGACTCCAACCTTTTGAAGGCAGCCAAGACGTCATTAGGCTCCAAGATCGTCTCCAAGTCACATGACCATTTTGCACAGATGGCTGTAGATGCTGTTTTGGCAGTAGCTGATTTCGACCGAAAAGATGTTGATTTCGAGTTGATCAAGATCGAGAAGAAGGTTGGTGGTTCTATTGAGGATTCGAGTTTGATCCGTGGAGTTTTACTCGACAAGGATTTCTCTCATCCCCAAATGCCTAAACATGTAGAAGAGTGTAGAATTGCCATTTTGACATGTCCATTTGAACCACCCAAGCCTAAGACCAAGCACAAGTTGGACATTTCCACGGTTGAAGAGTTCAAGGTGTTGCAGGAGTACGAGCAGAAGAAATTCCAAGAAATGATCGACCAGGTCAAAGAATCTGGAGCCAATGTCGTCGCATGTCAATGGGGGTTCGATGATGAAGCCAACCACTTGTTATTGGCCAACGGACTTAATGCGATCAGATGGATCGGAGGTTCAGAGTTGGAGTTGTTAGCCATCGCTACCAATGGCCGTATTGTACCTAGATTCGAAGATTTGACAGCAGAAAAGCTCGGTAGAGCTGGAACCATCAAAGAGTTGGAATTCGGAACCACCAGAGACCGCATGTTAGTGATTGAAGATTGTTCCAACACAAAGGCTGTTACTTGTTTCATCCGAGGCTCCAACGAGATGATAGCGGCTGAAGGCGTAAGAGCCTTGCACGATTCTATCTGTGTAGTACGTAATTTGGTCAGAGACAGCCGTGTCGTCTACGGTGGTGGTGCTTCCGAGTTGACCTGTTCGTTGGCTGTGTCTGAAGCTGCTGACAAGCAGAAGGGTATAGATCAATATGCATTCAGAGCGTTCGCCGCTGCCTTGGATACCATTCCTATGACATTGGCCGAGAATTCAGGCTTGGATCCTATCGAGACATTGTCAAGCTTGAAGGCTAAACAGGCCATCGAGAAATCTAGTTATTTGGGTGTCGACTGTCTTGGGAAGGGAACCAACGACATGAAGGAGTTGTTTGTCGTTGATCCTTTGATTGGCAAGAAACAGCAATTATTGTTGGCCACGCAGTTGACGAGAATGATCTTGAAGATCAACGATGTTATCATCAGCGGTAAGGATGAGTACTGATAGAATAATTGTAGTTCATAGTTCATGTATTTAATATACTACACTGATAAGATGTAGCTACTTTGTTATCGACCATAAAGGCATTTCATTTAGACCAAGAAATGCAAGTTTCTCTTTACCTTAGTTGTTGAAATTCATATCCTTTATCTTATATGGCCAAGCATAGGCCACCCAGCTTTTGCAAGTACAGTGTACATAGTCGTCTGGGTGCAACTGGCTTATAGTGTAGACTATTAGTAGCTAGGGTGCGAATATAGTTAAGAAGTTAACACCATTTCAATTTACATAACATCAAATTGGAAAATTCATTCACTTGAAGTTCACATTGAAAGATTCGACATTCACCGAATTGAATTTGTATTCCTCCTATTTAAATATAAATTGAAACCCATTATCTTGCTATCCCGTCCCAGTAGTTCTCCATACTTAACTCTCCCCATACAAATCCTTGGTAGTGCCACTACCAGATTTTCCGGAAACAGAGGCACTGCCATTAGGGGGATTCTAATTTCGAAATCATCTTCGTCATCTTTACATTCCATCAAAAATCGACGATTCCGGGCACGTCTGAAGTGATTCTGAAGTCGAAAACATCCAATTGGAGTTGACTAGCGTACTTCTGAGATTTTCTGCTATTTCTATTGATTTCTGGAATAAATAACTTCTGCTAATTCTATATCTACGATATTGGATACGTTTGCCAGCAATTGATTAGATCGTCACTACCAATTCTATCAATTAATATTACGAATCAATTATCAACTGTTTCATCAAGAATCACTTTGTTTGAATCAATTGCATCAAAATCTAACTTGTTTTCATTTGAGATATTGATAATTTTTCAATTTTTGAGATTTTATTTGATTGAAATTTCACACCACCTCTTGAATTAATCGTCAACGAAAATGTCGTCAATGGGAACACCCGCCGTTGTCATGGACAATGGTACCGGGCTTACTAAGTTAGGTTTTGCCGGAAACGACTCGCCATCATTTGTGTTTCCTACAGCTATTGCCACGTCGTCGGCTTCTTCCAAAGGTGGTAGGAACGCTAGAAATGCCGGCAATGTCGCCTCAAAGCGTGGTTTGGAAGACTTGGACTTTTATATTGGTGATGAGGCACTTGATGCTGCCAATGGACCCAACTACGGCTTACTGTATCCAATCAAACATGGTCAGATCGAAGACTGGGATCACATGGAAAGATTTTGGGAAAGTTCTATTTTCAAATACTTGAGATGTGAACCAGAAGATCACTACTTTTTGTTGACTGAACCCCCTTTGAATCCGCCCGAAAACAGAGAAAGCACAGCAGAAATTATGTTTGAGTCATTCAATTGTGCTGGTTTGTATATCGCTGTTCAAGCCGTGTTGGCTTTGGCAGCTTCATGGACTTCTCCTAAAGTTCAAGACAGATCGTTGAGTGGTACTGTAATTGATTCTGGAGATGGTGTGACCCACGTGATTCCAGTTGCTGAAGGTTACGTGATTGGCACAGCCATCAAGAACATCCCATTGGCGGGTAGAGACATCACGTTATTCATCCAACAATTGTTGAGAGATCGCGGAGAAGTCGACACCTCGTTGCAGACGGCCGAAAAGATTAAACAGCAGTTCTGTTACGTCTGTCCTGACGTAGTTCAGGAATTTAACAAGTTTGATCAGTATCCGCAAGAAAAATTTGCCCAATACATAGTCGAATATACTGAAAGAAAGGCTACTGTTGATGTTGGATATGAAAGATTCTTGGCTCCGGAAATCTTCTTCAACCCTGAGATCTGCTCATCAGATTACTTGACACCTTTGCCTACTGTTGTCGACCAGGTTATCCAGTCCTCTCCTATTGATGTGCGTAAGAAGTTATACAAGAACATTGTGTTATCTGGAGGTTCCACAATGTTCAAGGATTTTGGAAAGAGATTGCAGAGAGACTTGAAGGGCATAGTCAATGAAAGAGTTCACAGAAGTGAGCAATTGAGTGGTGTTCAGAGTAGTGGTGTTGATGTGCAAGTGATTTCCCACAAGAAACAGCGTTATGCCGTGTGGTTCGGAGGTTCGTTGTTGGCCCAGACGGCTGAGTTCAAGAGCTACTGCTACACGAAGAGCGAATATGATGAATACGGACCAGGTATTGTGAGAAACTTCTCCTTGTTTTCTGTGCCATAGACACACAGAGTAAAAGTACGACATTAGTAGAATTAGCAATGTAACGATAGAAAAGTCCTAAGAACGTGCAATATTGTAGAAGTTGAAAAAATGTAGACAGTAGAAATATTGAAGAAGATAATGGAGACGGTGGAAGTAACTATCGAGGAAGACGGTAATATGTGGTATCTTAGTTGTATATTATATGCAATTATATACGAATTCTATATTCTTGTCAATTCTAGCCTAATTGCCAGTATTTGTGGAAATAAATTTCTAATTCTTCCACTCCATAGAAATGAAGCTCTATGATATCTTCATCTCGTCTAGTATAGCATCTCTAGGAAGTGGAGAAATTGTTTTTGCCAATCATTATAGTGTCCGAAGAATAGAAATAGAAAGCAAAATGTCGCAGTCTTTCATACCGACCAATTCATAGCGCAATGTCTTACCCGCATATTCCAATAATGTCGCAAGGCACCAAGATAAGCAATGACGGTAGGTCGATAATTCCATTCCTCGAAAACTTATACTCTTCATCAATTTCGTCCAAACCACCCCTTCCATCCTGGTCCAGCGCAAAATACCGCTCTAAGTAAATTTTCCAACCACGATACTTAACTGCGTGCAGGCATGTCATCCACCCAATCGCAAGTGGTAGATGGAGTTGCGCTTGCCCAGATTTTCAACGGGCTCAAATCGACCAAAGACGATGATCGAACTCGCTATGCTGTAGAATTACGAAACTATTTGGAGCTGATTGCGCGGGATCTTTCGCCAGAGCAATTCAACCGGTACAACAACGAAATCAACAAGACGATCTTCGAGTTGCTCCATGGTAAAGAAACATCTGAAAAACTTGGAGGTATAGCTGCGTTGAATGCACTTATTGATTTTGACTCCGGAGTTGGCGAGGAAAATGCTACCAAGACGGCCCGGTTTTCCAACTATTTAAGCTCTTTGATTCTCCTGAATGATATGGTGATTATGAAGCAGTCCACGAAGACATTGGGGAAATTGGCGACGCCAGGTGGTGCTCTCACAGGAGATTTCGTCGACTCAGAAGCCAAAAGAGC
This sequence comes from Scheffersomyces segobiensis, assembly GCA_030564745.1. Lineage (NCBI taxonomy): Eukaryota > Fungi > Ascomycota > Pichiomycetes > Serinales > Debaryomycetaceae > Scheffersomyces > Scheffersomyces segobiensis. The sequence goes on along the minus strand of JAKTZB010000024.1, from coordinate 141,610 downwards.
CATGGAATGGCTTCTGTCAGATAACAAACAAAACGAGAACCGTCGCCATGCTGCCATATTAATCATAACGGCCTTAGCAGATAATGCTCCAACGTTGTTGTACAACTATATTAGTCAGATCTTGGACCATCTATGGGTTCCACTTAGTGATCACAAGTTGATAATAAGAGAGGACACTGCAAAAGCGCTCCAGAAGAGTATGCACATCATTTACGACAGAGATACAAACGCCAGAACATACTGGATCAAGAAGATGATCGACATGGCGCTGAAAATCCTCAACGAAAACGATAGTGTAGACTACAGTGACGCGAATGCTCCTTCTGTGTATAATTTAATCGCTTCCACAACTACACAATCTAATGAAAGCATCCACGGATCACTTCTTGTGTACCGTGAGTTGATCAGGTACAACAAGGACCCCTACATTATATCCAAGTTTGAGCAGATATACGAAAATACCATGCTCTACAAAAACCACAAGCTTGCTATCATAAGGCAGGAGTTGACCAACATCTTCCCCTTGCTCTGTATGGTCAATCCCGAACTTTTTGTGGAGAAATACTTGCATCGAACACTCTACTACTATTTATCGCAGCTCAAGAAGCTCAAAAATCTGCATAATGAGACTTCCAACTCAGACAAAAGTGCCATTTTCCGTAGTATCGGCCTCATATCTTTGGAAGTAGGGAATCAAATGGCGACTTATCTAGACGCCATTCTTGATAACATCCGAGAAGGCTTATCGTATGCCACCAATTCTGGCGTCCAGCTGATTCTTGTCAATGCTGTGTCCAGTGATCTGAATACACCCACTTCTGCTGGTCTCAACACCATCTCTACTTCCTCAGCAAACTCTTCCAAATACCGCGCCAGTCGTAAAGAAACCGAACCAGCCATTTTCGACTGTATAGGCAAACTATCTATCGCTGTAGGTCCTGCTTTAACCAAGCATTTGCAAAGAGATATCTTGGACATGATGTTCACCAATTGTTCTTTATCTACCCACATGCAAGTGGTGTTGCAAATCCTCATCACTAATATTCCCACATTGACTAATTTGATCAACATGAAATTACTCAACTTGCTCAGCTTTGTGTTGTCGGGAAAGAGCTTTCAGCCTCCTGGATCGCCTTATGGATCGGTCAAGATGGACGATTCTCTAGCAAGAGACTACCGACTTCTCATGATCTCAAGAGATACTGGATCTAGCGTCAACAGCATTCTTCTGAATAACGAGACGTATAAGGCATATGATGGAGCTATTTTGATTCAAGCTCTTGAGATGCTAGCTGCCTTCAAGTTTGAAAACTATCAACTTAACGAGTTCATCAGATATTGCACAATCACATATTTGGAACACAGTGATGCCAAAGTCAGACAGACCGCTACTATTACTTCCTGTGAAATTTTTGTTAAGGATCCCATTTGCCAGCAAACAAGTGTCAATGCGCTCAATGCTGTCAACGAAGTCTTGGATAAACTCTTGTCTGTCTCGATTACTGATCCCATACCAGAGATCAGATTGGAAGGTCTCAATTGTTTGGCCGATGCTGGAAATTTCGATCCTCAGTTGTCACAAGCTGATAATGTCAGACTTTTATTCATTGCATTGAACGATGAAGTATTCAGCATACGGAAAACTGCCATCCGAATATTGGGAAGATTATCTTCAATCAACCCAGCATATATTGTACCATCATTAAGAAAGACGCTCATTCAGTTGTTATCCAGATTAGACTATTCATCTACGAGTCGTAAAAAGGAAGAAAGTGCCATATTGTTGTCCTTACTCATCAGCAACTCAAAGGAGTTGACAAGACCATATGTGAAGCCCATTGTTGAGACTCTATTACCAAAAGCAAAAGACTTGAGCTCTTCCGTAGCATCCAGTGCAATTAATTGTATTGGAGAGTTGGCTGTCGTAGGAGGTGAAGATTTGAAGATTTTCATTCCCGATTTAATGCCTTTGATTTTGGATACTTTCCAAGATCAGAGCTCGTCATACAAACGTGATGCGGCATTGAAGACATTAGGACAACTAGCTAGTTCTTCTGGTTATGTTATTCAGCCTTTACTTGAGTATCCACAATTGCTTGGAATGTTGGTAGGAACCTTGAAGCTGGAAACTTCTCCTCAAATCAGGAGAGAGACTGTCAGATTGCTTGGTATCTTGGGTGCTCTTGATCCATACAAGTATAGAGAAGTAGAGCAGAACTCCAAGAATATCCCTGTTGAACAGAATGCTCCTCCTGTTGATGTTGCACTCCTCATGCAAGGAATGTCACCATCTAACGATGAATACTATCCTACAGTCGCAATCACTAACTTATTGAAGATTCTCAAGGACACTTCATTAAGTACTCACCACACAAAAGTAATCCAGGCTATAATGTACATCTTCCAAACTTTGGGGTTGAGATGTGTTTCGTTTTTACATCAGATTATTCCTGCTATCATTAATGTTATGCATACGTGCCAACCATCGATGCTAAAGTTCTATTTCCAACAGTTGGGAGCTTTGATATTGATTGTCAAGCAGCATATTAGACCCTTTTTGCTGGAGATTTTTCAGGTCATCAAGGAGTTCTTCAACGTGAACAGTCAATTGAATATACAGGTCATTATCATCAGTTTGATTGAGTCTGTTTCAAGAGCTTTAGATGGTGAATTCAAGATGTATTTGCCAGATGTCTTAACGTTAATGTTGGATGTCTTCGAGGAAGATAAGTCTCCAAAAAGAGAACCTACCCTACATGTATTGAAGAGTTTTGTTGTCTTTGGAAGCAACATTGAAGAGTATGTTCATATAATCGTGCCAAGCATCGTGAAAATGTTTGAAGTTGGACCATTCAACTTGCGTAAAGCCGCCATAGAAACGATTGGAAGATTGTCTAGAAACGTCTTGTTAAATGATATGGCTTCTAGAATCATTCACCCCATTTTAAGAGTGTTACGTCAAGGAAATGACGAATTAAGAGGTACTGCTATTAACACTTTAAGTTACTTGTTGTTGCAATTGGGATCCGAATTTAGTGTCTTCATTCCTGTTATCAAGAAGGTGTTGATTCAACAGAAGATACACGCTCCGAAGTTTGAACAATTGGTTGGAAAGCTTATCGGTGGAGATCCATTGCCTCCACATTTGGATATTTACAAGGATTACGACTCGCATCTGCCTCATTTTGACATCTCCGATGTTGATTTACCATCCAAGAAATTGCCTGTCAACCAAGGAGCGTTGAAGACTGCTTGGGATTGTGGTCAGCGCAGAAGCAAAGAAGATTGGCAAGAGTGGATTGGAAGATTGAGTAAGGAGTTGTTGAAACAAAGTCCCTCCCATGCCATTAGAGCATGTGCACGTTTAGCTTCTGACTATTACCCATTGGCTAAGGATTTGTTCAACGCCAGTTTTGCCAGTTGTTGGAGTGAATTGTATTCTCAACATCAAGAAGAACTCGTTCAATCTTTCTGTGTTGCGTTGTCGTCACCCAATAATCCACCGGAGATTCATCAAATATTGTTAAACTTGGCTGAATTCATGGAACACGACGATAAATCGTTGCCTATTGCCATCACCACTTTGGGTCAGTATGCTCAACGTTGCCATGCTTTTGCTAAAGCTTTGCATTACAAGGAACTTGAGTTCTACGAAGAGCCAACCACACCTACCATTGAGTCATTGATCAGTATCAATAACCAATTACAACAGTCAGACGCTGCAATAGGCATATTGAAGCATGCTCAGTTGCACCACGATCTTCAGTTAAAGGAAACCTGGTACGAGAAGTTGCAGCGTTGGGATGATGCTCTCAGAGCGTACAATGAACGTGAGAAACACGAACCTAACAACATGGAGATCACCATGGGTAAGATGAGATGTTTGCACGCGTTGGGAGAATGGGAGCAGTTGTCTGAATTAGCTCGTAGTAAATGGGACGACTCGTCTAGTGACATCAAGAGAAGTGTAGCTCCCTTAGCAGCTGCTGCTTCTTGGGGTTTGGGTCAATGGGATCGAATGGACTCCTGTATCAAGGTAATGAAGTCTGAGTCTCCTGATAAAGCTTTCTTCAATGCCATCTTGTCCCTCCACAGAAACAACTTCGACGATGCATCCAACCACATATCGAAAGCCAGAGACTTGCTTGTTACCGAAATCACTGCATTGGTCAGCGAAAGTTACAACAGAGCGTATGGTGTTGTAGTCAGAGTTCAGATGTTGGCAGAATTGGAAGAAATAATTAAGTACAAGTGCTTACCACAGGGTTCGGAAAAGAGAGCTGTTATGAGAAAGACCTGGAACACGAGACTATTAGGATGTCAGCGTAATGTAGACATCTGGCAAAGAATGTTGAAGGTGAGAGCTTTAGTTATCAAGCCAAAGCAAGATATGGACATGTGGATAAAATTTGCCAACTTGTGCCGTAAATCTGGAAGATTGAATTTGGCTGAAAAGTCCTTGAATTCCTTGTTGGAAGAGGGATCTCCGGAGAACCCTTCGAGAGCTCCACCTCAAGTAGTTTATGCTCAGCTTAAGTATATGTGGGCTAAAGGACAACAGAAGGAAGCATTGCGACACTTGGTTGATTTCACGACGAGAATGTCTCAAGATCTCGGTTTAAATCCTAACGATTTGATCACTCAACCTTTGCCATCTGAAGGCCCAGGTATCCCAAAACATGTGGAGGAATATACCAAGTTGTTAGCACGTTGTTTCCTCAAGCAGGGTGAATGGCAGATTGCCTTAAATAACAACTGGCGCACTGAAACATCTGAGATCATTTTAGGTGCCTATCTTTTAGCCACTCATTTTGACAACAAGTGGTATAAGGCTTGGCATAACTGGGCCCTTGCCAATTTTGAGGTTATCTCTGTTTACACTACTCAAAGCAATGCTTCTTCTAGTGCTGGTAACAGCAATTTCGGAAGCCAAGGTGACATTGTAGAACAGAATGATAAACTTTCTCAAGAGGCTGCGGCCAATCCAAAACTTCAGCCAGCCAATATGATTCCTATGGAAACTGTACAGAGACATGTCATTCCTTCCATTAAGGGTTTCTTCCATTCTATCGCCTTGTCAAGCTCGAACTCATTGCAAGATATGTTGAGATTGCTCACGTTGTGGTTCAAATTTGGAGGTATCCCCGAAGCAGCTCAGGCAATGACTGAGGGTTTCAATATGGTTAAAATTGACAACTGGTTGGAAGTTGTCCCCCAACTTATCTCGCGTATTCATCAGCCAAACCAAATAGTCAGTAGGTCATTATTTGGTTTACTTGCTGATTTGGGCAAGGCCCATCCACAAGCTTTGGTGTATCCTTTAGCTGTAGCCGTTACCTCAGAGTCAGTTAACAGAAAGATGGCTGCTGAGTCGATCATAGAGAAAATGCGTCTCCATTCGTCAAACTTGGTTGATCAAGCTGAGTTGGTTTCTCATGAATTGATTAGAGTTGCGGTTTTGTGGTTAGAGCAGTGGTACGAAGGTTTGGAAGATGCTTCCAGGCTCTTCTTTGGTGAACATAATACTGAAAAGATGTTTGAAGTTCTTGAACCATTACATCAGATGTTAGCAAAAGGACCTGAAACAATGAGAGAATCATCGTTTGCAACTGCTTTTGGAAGGGAATTGGCAGATGCCTATGAATGGGTGTTGAATTTCCGCAGGACTAAAGACATCACTAATTTGAACCAAGCTTGGGATATCTATTATAATGTCTTCAGAAGAATCAGTAGGCAGTTACCACAATTGCAGAGTTTGGAATTACAATATGTTTCACCTAAGTTAGAATCTGCTAACAACTTGGACTTAGCTGTTCCAGGTACTTATCAAGCAGGTAAGCCTGTCATTAGAATTATGAGATTTGATCCTACATTTTCAGTTATCTCGTCAAAACAAAGACCAAGAAAGGTTACCTGTGGTGGGAGCGATGGTAAAGACTACTTGTATGCCTTGAAAGGACACGAGGACATCAGACAGGATAACTTAGTTATGCAATTGTTTGGTTTGGTGAATACTTTATTGGTCAACGATCCAGAATGCTTTAAGAGACACTTAGATATACAGCAATATCCTGCCATCCCGTTATCGCCTAAGGTGGGTTTATTAGGCTGGGTTCCTAACAGTGATACTTTCCATGTGTTGATTAGAGAATACAGAGAATCGAGAAAGATATTGTTGAATATTGAACATAGGATTATGTTGCAAATGGCACCTGATTATGACAGCTTAACTTTGCTACAGAAGGTGGAAGTCTTCACTGGTGCCTTGGATAACACAAGAGGACAAGACTTGTACAAGGTATTGTGGTTGAAATCAAAATCTTCAGAAGCTTGGTTGGACCGTCGTACGACTTACACTCGTTCTTTGGCAGTGATGTCTATGGTTGGTTATATCTTGGGATTGGGAGATCGTCATCCTTCCAACTTAATGCTTGACAGGATTACCGGTAAGGTTGTTCATATTGATTTTGGTGACTGTTTCGAGGCTGCTATTCTCAGAGAGAAATATCCAGAGAAGGTTCCTTTCAGATTGACAAGAATGCTTAATTATGCTATGGAAGTAAGTGGAATTGAAGGATCGTTTAGAATAACTTGTGAACACGTGATGAGAGTCTTGAGAGATAACAAGGAGTCTTTGATGGCTATCTTGGAAGCCTTTGCCTATGATCCATTGATCAACTGGGGGTTCGATTTCCCCACGAAGGCTGTAGCTGAAGCAACTGGTATCAAGGTTCCGCAGGTTAATGCTGCTGAAATGTTGAGAAGGGGACAGATTGATGAGCAGGAAGCTGCCAAAATACAGAGACAGAACGAGGTTGAAATCAGAAACGCCAGAGCCGCTTTGGTTTTGAAGAGAATTACGGACAAGTTGACTGGAAATGATATAAAGAGACTCAAAGGATTGGATGTTCCTACACAAGTGGACAAGTTGATACAACAGGCCACCAGTGTTGAAAACTTGTGTCAACATTACATTGGCTGGTGTTCATTCTGGTAGGCACTTTAGTTACGTTACTATTATAGACCAAAATAAATTATGATCCTGTATATGTACTCTATATTATGGTGGTTATGACTATGAGGTGATGATAACGATGATAAATGTATTATGCTATCTTCTTGGATGAACTAGTGAAGCCTACACCCTTGATGGACATGGTAAGGATGTTTTCTTCCCCAGGTTCATCAGTTGGCTTCATCAATACTTCTGTACCCATAATTTCTTTAATATCACGAACTGTATGAACAAAGTTTTCGTCGATTTGCTGTGTATGAACTTTCAATCTACCAATATCTTCTTTGCTGATGGTCATGTACACCAAAGCTAACAGCAACTGATTTCTACCAACTACAGCACTATTAGTGAGCTCTTCCAAAAGATTGTATGCAACTTTTTCACCCAAGTCTTCTGGAAGCATGGCTGCAGCACCTACACCTTCAGCTATGATTCTCCAGCCCTTCTTCAGTTCAGCTACTAAGGTAACACCAAAGCCAGGAGACTTCCCGGAGTTTTCACCTCTCCATACATCTGCAGTGATGTTGACTTCTACACCTGTGGGTCTCAAAACCTTTCTGGCAGAATCAATGATTCTATTGACAATGGAAGGAGACACTCTGGTACAGTAAGCAACACCCCTGATGGCAGAGAACTTGGGAATATCTACAGCATGAATTGTAAGAGGCTGGGGGATAAGCGAGTTGCACATCAAATGTACTTCGCCTCCTCCCAAAGGTGCCGAACCTCTCTTGAGTATATGCAAAGATACTTCTCTGACCCCGAACTTTTCCATTATCGGTATTAAGCCCCATTTAATTGATTCAGGTGTAGCGTCGTTGGTCTTTTCGCTGGCAGTTATACCTTTGAAAATAATGGAAAACTTTTTCTTAGAAAAAGGAGCCAAATAAAGCATGGGTTCAACAAAGTAACCAACAGGCTTATCGGCTGGGCAGTTGTGCACCAATTCTCCACCAATAATGATACCCGGACGATATATTATGGTAGTACCAGTATAGGAAATTTCAATGTGAGAACCATTTGTAACGGCTTCAAGCAATCTTAAGAAGGACACTTCGTGGTCTCTGAGACCTGGGTTGACATCTTGCGATCTGATCTTGGAAATCTTGATGGTTTTTCCAGAAAGAGTTGAGAGAATTAATCTCAAACGGAAATTTCTATGGCCCTCGAACAATATTGGCGTGGACATGGTGTTGAATGATGTGGATATGTTTTCTGAAGAGTTTAAAGGAAATACACACAATAATCAAGAAGATATCGCATTTATCAAGAATCTGAGTAGAATATGAATACGAGAAGAGCAGCTCATCTTGAAAAATTTCGGCCGTGATAAAAGTCATGTGATTTAAACATTAAATCTAAAATATAGCTGTATAATGAAAGTAATGTTGAATAAAAGACATATGAATAGATTTTCAACCATGTCTGCTGGTGATTTTCCTTTGATCTTTACTTTTATAATATATAAATAAATCACTTTTATGGTCCTTTTCTTATCGTCCTTTAGTCCACTTTTTTATAAAATCTAGAAAACTTAGCTCAAGTGTTATACTCCTTTTTTCGCGTGTACTGGCGAAGTATCAGTCTCATAGTTAACGAATTGTACAATTCAATTCGAAAACATATCTACAATTCTATTCAAACCTCGAACTTCGTTTTCTTTCTTCAAGATTCCATTCTTGTATTCTTCCTTATTTGTTTGTTTCTTCCTTTCATCGTCACATCATCATGTCGCGAGACAGTGCAATGAAACGACCAGCTTCAGATCTCGAGCTTAGTCTGAAAAAGACCAAACTAGATCACAACGAGAGTGATCAATTGAACGATTTGTTTACTGATACACTTCCAGACTTCAACAGTAGTCACGATATCAACGAGCATGGCGAGAATCTTCAAACCAATCCCGTTGACTTCAACACTGATCCTCTAGCCATTGATTTCGACAACATACCCTCGAATCTTCTTGAAGCACTTCCAGCAGCCACAGACAATATTCATCAGGATAGCAACACTAACAATAGAAAAAACATTGACAACAGTAACAACAATAACAATAACAGCAATAGTAATAGTAACGATAATAATAAAGTCAATGTGACTAGTAATATATCTGGTTCAGGTTCTGGTCCAATTTCATCGAATATACGACCCACTACTAATGCCCCAACTTCTTCCTTATCTTCATTCAGAAAGTCAGAATCTCCAGTTGATGTCAAACTGGCAGAAAAACAATCAACCATGCCCGTCAAGACAGAACCTCATGAAGGCGACTCGTTGTTGACTTCTTCTGCTGTCAATAGACCATTGGGTCCTTCCGCAGTAGTTCCGACCTCGTCAACTGGACCAACTGCTTCGATTTCCAGTGGCAATCTTGCAGATCTGGTTCCAGCGCCAGTTCTGAACGTTTCTGCTCTTCAGTTCCCTCAAAGCAATTTCCAGCAGAATAGAGACTTGCCATCTCTTAGTCCGGCGTCTATGGCCGAAACAAAAGAAAAACAGCTTGATCCCAGTAAATTGAACGATGCCATTGCTGCTGCTGGTGTCGATATCCAACGAGAGGAAGAATTGTTGACCATACAGCAGACCCGCACTACTGATGTTTCAAGGGATCTTAGGCAGTTCTTGAGGTCTTCGAAACCTCCAGCATTCTTGAATCCGTACCATGTAGCATCTTTCATGAATAAAGTGGCCCGTGAGAACGGAGTCCAGCAGAACTTTCTTCAAGATGGCGACCTCTTGGAGTTGATGTCAGCCCTGTGTGAGATGTGGTTGTCGTCCATTTTGGGTAAGACCGTCTTGTTGTCACGTCATCGTCGTCGTGGCATTCCTCAGCCCACTACCAAAAACGGTAAAAGAGCCTCCAGCAACGCCAATTCTGTTCCCAGGTCTGAATTGTCAAAGGAATTGAGAAACTTGGCAGTCAGACAGAAAGAGCTTGAAGAAAGAAGAATCAGCAAGAGGATCATGTTGGGATTAGAAAAGAACGGTGCTGATCCTGATGGAGACCAAAATGGAGACTCGAAGGCTGGCGCTGAAGAAACTTTACACAGAGCAGCCAATGCCACAGCAGCCATGATGACTATGAAGACTGGTGTCAAGAAGTACTCATGGATGACGTCTACATCGTCAGCTGGTGCTGATATTGTCAAGCCTGGTGCAGATACGGAGAAAGGAAAACAAAGCGCGCTTATTTCCGTGAGAGGTGATAATGGGTTGAGATTCAGAGAAATCAGAACAGGCAACACCATCACTATGAAGGATATCTTGGGAGCTATTGAAGGAGAAAGAATGGGAACACAGAGGGCCATTATCAAGGGTTACGCCAAGTTGAAAGATTAACTAAATAGCTATGTCCATAGCATGCAAAATTAACAATTTTAATACAAAATTTATAAATTAGAGAAACCTATCTATGTAAATATAGTAATAAAGAGTTAAACTTAGTTTTCTTGTTCGTATGAAAAGCTTCAACTAGAAGCTTATCTCATAATTGAAGAGCAATTTATTTGTCTGCGAAAAAATAGACTTTTGATTGAATGATCTAACATTTTTTATCAAGACCTAAAATCCCCTATGAATACGGCGATACAGATTTTAAGATTTTGCAAGTTGGCAATAATATTGTCTGATCTGTATCATGGACTTTAGAGCAATTTATGTGAAGGTTGAAACTGCCCTTGCGGAAGGTCTTTTGTTTTAGTAACGCAATCAATTCTGTTCAAAAGGTTACCTGCCCATTCGAAAATATATGTTACAAATTCTGTAGAGTCAATTTCGTATCTAAGAGAATTATATAGAGCTATTAAGCGTAGCCGGAACTCTTCTATAAACCCACTTCATAGACTTAACTACGCGTGCGCTTAACTACGACGGCTGCAAAATGGTCGTGCGCGGCAGATCACAACAAAAACATATAAACAAACACGATCTTCCGTTCTTCAATAATTTAGTATAGCTAAAGCATTTTCTCTGCCACAATGGATTTCAACTTGTCAGCATATTTCAATGCGTTTGACGTGGACAAAGAGTATCCCGTCGATGTGGCGGATATTGACGGCAAACTCGAGAGTGTCACTAACTCGGTAGCCAATAGCCCCGACTGTCTCAACTGCAACACTGACTTGTTTGAAGATGTTATAGAATTGATTCATGGCTACCCCTCGCTTGAAGGTAAGCACCAAAAACAGCTTGCTTATCTCATCACTTCCTCCTTGAATGCGATAGGTCACCAGTACAAAAGTGTCGTGGACAGTGGCGACTTCATAGATTCTCTCGACACGAGCAAGGCGTCGCTAGAGAAATATGGCTATTTGTCATTTGTATTAGCTAAACATTTGAGCAAGGAGGACCATACGCGTGTTGTCAGAAAGGGCAAAACAGCTGCTGGAACTCTTGCTCTTGCCAAATGGAAGTCCAACTGCGTCCAAGTGGAAGACTTTCTTACGTCAGTAGTCACTATTCTAGATACAGACTTGCTGAAGGTATTTGTCACTACGCCCGAAAGAGAATTGTATGTAGAATTGTTCACCAGACCCATCATGAACTTGATGGAAAGTCCTGAGAGGATGAAAGTTGTCTCTATTAAGTTACTTCTCTTCAGAGCCATCTCGCTTGCAGTAAAGTTTCATGGTCATTCTGCCATCATTCAGCATTCCATTATTCAGTGTCTTACTTACTACATTCATTTACCCAATTACATGGCAGAATTGCTCCACATATTATCGGAAGAGTATGACTATATGGTACTTACAGAAGAAGTTCTTCGAGAGATTTCACAGACCAAATTCAACTCCAATGATACTAATGGGCCCAGAGCAGTGTCAGATTTCTTGATCAAGCTCTCGGAACTCAGTCCCAGATTGATTTTGAAGCAAATGTCTTGTACAGCACAGTTGTTGGACAACAGTAATCAGACATTGAGATGTTCAGTGGTTGAAGCCTGCGGCAATATTGTAGTAGACATCATCAAAAGTAGTGCTGAGTTAGAGGATGAGGATGGTCATAACGGTTCTCAGCAAGTAGATGGTCTTTTGGATCTTCTCCAAGAGCGATTCTTGGATCAAAATCCTTATGTTAGAACAAAAGCTTTCCAGGCCATGACGAAGATCGTAGGGTTGAAAACCAAATTGACCGAAAGAAGACAACTATTAATCATGCTTTCTGTGCGATCGCTTGATGACAAAAGTACGTTGGTGAGAAGAAACGCTATCAAATTGATATCGCAATTGGTTCTCACCCACCAGTTTACTGCTGCTCATGGCTCTCAATTGGAATACACTTTCTGGAAAGCTCGTTTGGATGAAGCTGAAGCTGAGTTGGAGAGTTACTTACCGCTATCACCGCAAAAAAGTAAGAACAAGGTTGTAGATAATATGGAAGCAACTGAAGGAGATGAAGAACCTGTGGAAAATGAGGACGAAGACAATTATGAAGCTGAATCGAGTCTGGTTCAAGATGAACTCAATCTTTCCATGATAGAGCAGGAACAAAACTTACCCGATAGAAATGTTCTTTTAAGAGCAAAGTTGAAAGTCGGTTATTACAAGGATGCAGTTGATTTCATCGAAGCCACACAACATGGAACTGAAGCAATATCGCGCTTATTGTTCTCCAGAAATCGAAATGAAGCTATTGATTCCATGAACTTCTTGGTTCTTGTAGACGCCTATGGAATTGAGAATTCTGGTGAGGGTATTCGCCGTATGCTCCATTTGGTGTGGCTGAAAGGTTCATCCGATGAAGGGAAATCAGTTCCATCTCATTTGATTGACTGTTACAAAGATTTATATTTGACTGCTCCAGCAAATGCTAACAAAGTAGAAAAGGCAGCCTACATTGCGAAGAACTTGATAGGGTTGACGTTTCAAGCTTCTTTGGCAGATTTAGCGTCTTTGGAGAAATTGTTAGGCATGATGTATTTGGACAAGTTGATTAGTCCCGAGGTAATCCGCATTTTATGGCAGATCTATAATTACGATGTCTCAGATGAAATCTCAGACCCAAGCACGGAGCTGCATCGTGGTTCAATCATTATTTTGGGTATGCTAGCACTTGAGGACCATCAGATTGTTGTTAGAGGCTTGGATTCCCTTTTGAATATTGGACTCGGCCGAAAGGGAAAAGATGATTTAATTTTGGCGAAGTATACCTGTGTTGCATTGCAAAGAATTATTCCACATTTGAGTAAAAAGAGTACAGCCACCGTGAGAATTGCAAGAGAAGATGAATTTATCGCGAAGTTGAAGGGAGTAATCTTATCATACAATGAAGAATCGGAATGGTACAGTGTAGCTGAACAGGCTGTTGGTGCAATTTTTCAAACAGCAACACAACCTGAAGATGTATGTTCTGAAATCATCAAACAAAAATCTATGGGTGTATTCAAAGAAGGGAACGCTGGAGAATCAAAGGTGATTGCCTTATCTCAACTTTTGTTCGTAGTTGGACATGTCGCAATCAAAACCATTGTCCACTTGGAAAAATTGGAGGCTCAATTTAAGAAAAAGAAACATGATGCTGAAGGTAAAAAAACTGCCAACGACAACAACAACAACAATAACAACAACAGTGAAGAAGAAGAGAATGGTAATGAATTAGAAATGATTGGCGGTACTTCTGAAGATGACTTTGCGGACGCAGTGGCACATGTCAAAGAAAGAGAACTACTTTATGGGGAGAATTCTTTGCTATCGAGATTTGGACCATTAGTAAAGGAGATCTGTGCCAACAACAAGAACTACGAAAATCGAACTTTGCAAAGATCAGCGGTATTGTGCATGTCCAAATTGATGTGTGTTTCATCCATATACTGTGAGGAGAATTTGCCATTATTAATTACAATTATGGAAAAGTCTGATGATCCTATTACAAGATGTAACTGTGTTCTTGCGTTGGGTGATATGGCTGTGTGTTTTAACAACATTGTCGATGAAAGTACGGATTTCATCTACCGTCGTTTGACAGATGAAAGTATGATGGTACAGAGAACATGTTTGATGACGGTGACATTCTTGATCTTGGCTGGACAAGTCAAGGTCAAAGGTCAATTGTCATCGATGGCCAAATGTTTGGAAAATCCAGATCAAGGCATCAGCGACATGTGCAAATTATTCTTTGCAGAGTTGGCCACGAAGGATAATGCCATCTACAACGGTTTTATAGATATCTTCAGTGGGTTGTCCAATGACGAGACATTATCCAAAGATGCCATGAAACGAATCATCAAGTTCTTATTGCAGTTTATAGACAAGGAAAGACACCAGAAGCAATTGGCCGAAAAGCTTCTTGTCAGATTGGCTAAATGCCATGATGAAGCACAATGGAATGATTTGGCATTTGTGTTGACTACTATACCGTACAAGAACGAGAAGGTAACTGCAGCACTTGAAGACGGATTCAAGTTGGTGCTGGCAAGACAATGATAGTTGTAGACAAAAACTAGATTACGAATTACGAGAATAATTTTAGTGCAGGATAAGACCAAATATATATGTTCCAAACTATCTAGTAAATTTCTATGTGCATAGAGAGTAATAGAGTTCAATAGATATGTTACAATAGACAATTCTTGATAAAACTACCATTGGTTTGAAGATCCTTAATTCTCTTTGTTCCAGGCACTGCTTGAAGATAACTAACAAAATCACGTGATCTAACTCGCTACCATCAGAGTTTACAAAGACGAACCCCCGAAGTTGTGACAATTATCACTTTCTTTCTCAATTCCAGCTTGCTTTGTCCAGCATATCTCCTCAATGCCGTTCCACTTCATCCAACTCAAGATAGCGGAGCTTCTGCCAGTGGTAGGCTTGGATGAGGCCAGTTTGAAGATCCTCATTTGTACCCTTCTCTCTTTCCCGTTTGGGGTAATCTTTAAGAGACTTCCTGATCAAAGCTATACGTTAAAAAATTTGTACAATTTGGCGGTTTCGTCGTTGTACGTGTTTGGAATTCTCAATCTCAGAAGTGGACTTGTCACGTTGGTTATTTCCGCTACCGGAACATACTTCATCACGCGATACTTAAGAACCAATTCGATGCCATGGGTCAACTTTGTCTTTCTCATGGCCCATTTGTGCTACTCCCATTTACACACGCAATTCTTTGTCACATTTGACCAGACCAAAATTGACATTACTGGAGCTCAGATGGTTTTGGTGATAAAGCTTTCTTCCTTTGGATGGAGTGTATATGATGGAAGACAACCCAAAAGTCTCTTGACTTCCTATACAGCCTCCAGAGCCATTAAGAAACACCCCAACATCTTGCCATATATTGGCTACGTATTCTTCTATGCTTCAGTTTTGACAGGACCGGCTTTTGACTACGCTGACTACGACAAGTTCATCCATTCTACGTTGTTTGACGATGTGCCAGATTCGAAGCGTCCGGGTCGTAGAAAGAGAAGAATCCCCAGAAGCGGCAGACAGGCACTCTACAAAACCCTCCAGGGATTCTTCTGGGCTTTCTGGTTATTTCAGGTTCCCAAATACGTTAATCTTGAGTATGTTTTGAGTGGTAAGTTCTACGCGAACCACAACTTCATCTACCGTATTATTTACTTGTGGATCTTGGGCTTTACTCACAGACTCAAGTACTACACTATCTGGTTGATAGCTGAAGGTGCTTGTATTTTGTGTGGTATAGGCTACAACGGCTATGATGCTGAAACCGATACTTTCAAATGGGATAGAGTACAGAATATAGATCCATGGGCTTTTGAGACTGGTCAAAATGTTCACACTTGTTTGGAAGCCTGGAACATGAACACCAACAAGTGGCTCAAGAATTTTGTCTATTTGAGAATCGCTAGACCAGGCAAAAAGCCGGGATTTAAGAGTACCTTGTTCACATTTGTTACCAGTGCCTTTTGGCATGGTACTAGACCAGGATACTACTTGACGTTCGTACTTGGAGCTGTTCTGCAATCTTTGGGAAAGATATACAGAAGAAACTTGCGACCAATCTTCTTAGAAGCTGACGGAAAGACCGCTAAACCAACCAAAATATACTACGATATTGTGTCGTTGGTTGTTACACAGCTTCTCTTTGGTTTCATTTCTCAGCCATTTGTAATTTTGGATTTCAAGCTCTCTCTTTATTGCTGGGCTACGGCTTATTTCTACGTTCCAGTTGCAGCCGTTGTAACGTTCTTCCTCTTCAGAGGACCATACGCTAAGGTAGTCATCAAGGGGTGTAGATCTCATTCGGCCTCTGCGCAAGTTCCTAAGGAGGCATCTGATAATATCAGGCTCACTTCAAAGGAAGCAGAACAGATTAACACCCATTTGGACAATAGATTGGATAGACAATTCGACACATTAGGATTGCCTCCAATTGATGTCCTTGAAACAGTGGACAAGAAGGAATTCAATGAAGATGTTAGGGACTTGGCTGAAGCCTGGCGTTCGTTCAGGGGCCGTAGGGGTTCTATCAAAGATGATGATTTTGAAGGGTTGAAAGATGCCTACAACAATTTCACTAACGAGATTAACGAGATCTTGACCTCCAAGAAAGAAGAGTTTAGCAAAAAAGCAATAACAGTGTCTAGAGCCAGTAGGGCCGATTGAGACATTAATATACATAACTTCATTTATTTGTACAAAACACCAAGACGTGTGATTCTAATGTAGACTTTGGAGTAGTATTACGGCAGCGCAGAATAAGTGTAGGGTCTCAGAATCGTTGCGAGAAATAACACAATGTCAATTCATCTGAAGAGTCGGTATTGTCTTGAGGTTTAACGATATTCACTGTCGATATACTACATATTCCAAATAAAGTTGAAATATGTAATCATTATATACATATTGGCTGATATGACTGTTTGCCATGTTATAATACATGCTATATAATCCAATTGGTTGGTTTTGGTTGCAATAATTTCCCAAAGCAGCAAAAGCTACTCGAACACATGAAAGTTTTCGCCCACACCGGATCTGCGAGAAATTATCTAAAGAATCTTTGGTGTCTTGTGAATCTATGCGGAGAGTTATTTTTGAGTTGAACTGCTTTTTGGATTTTGATATTTGACATTTGCCATTTGAACATATACATCTGGATACTGACATTTAGCACTGGATAAAGCTATAGATATTGACTTTTGACTACATATACTTTCAGATCTTGATCTTTATCCACATATTTAACCATGTTTGTCAGGAATATGAAAATTGCCAGACGTTCTGGATTCAGAAACCAGATATTCTGCAGATACAACTCCACAAAATCCCCCAAAGCTCCTACCGGGGTTGTCTTCATGAATATGGGAGGTCCATCTACCGTGGCTGAAACTTACGACTTTCTTTTCAGGCTCTTTTCGGACGGTGACTTAATTCCGTTTGGACCTTTTCAGAATATCCTTGCGAAATGGATTGCCAGGAGAAGAACACCCAAGATCGAGGAACATTACAAAGAAATTGGCGGTGGTTCTCCTATCCGCTACTGGTCGGAATTCCAGTGTAAGAGAGTGTGTGAGATCCTAGACAAATCAAATCCAGAGACGGCTCCTCATAAGCCATACGTTGCTTTCAGATATGCTAAACCTTTGACGGAAGATACGCTCCAGCAGATGTTGGACGATGGGGTTAAGCGTGCTGTTGCATTCTCGCAGTATCCCCAGTTCTCGTACTCTACAACTGGTTCTTCCATAAACGAATTGTACAGACAAACGTTACAACTCGATCCAGAGCGTAAGATCAACTGGTCTGTAATCGACAGATGGCCCAAAGATAAGGGTTTGGTTTCAGCCTTCTGTACTCACATTAACGACAAACTCACTGAATTCCCTGTCGAAGAGAGAGACAAGGTTGTTTTGTTGTTTTCGGCTCATTCGTTACCAATGGAAATCGTCAATAAGGGTGATTCGTATCCTTCTGAAGTCGCCGCCACGGTCTATGCCATTATGGAAAAGTTGAATTTTCAGTTGCCCTACAGATTGGTATGGCAATCACAAGTTGGACCCAAACCATGGTTGGGTGGACAGACTGCTAAAATCACAGCAAAACTTGACCTCAGAGATGATATCAAAGGCATCATATTGGTTCCTGTAGCGTTCACTTCTGACCACATCGAAACACTCCATGAGTTGGACATCGAATTAGTGGAAGATCTCAAGAATCCAGAAAAGGTTAAAAGAGCGGAATCGTTGAACGGAAGTGAGATTTTTATTA
This sequence comes from Scheffersomyces segobiensis, assembly GCA_030564745.1. NCBI lineage: Eukaryota > Fungi > Ascomycota > Pichiomycetes > Serinales > Debaryomycetaceae > Scheffersomyces > Scheffersomyces segobiensis. Next base: position 123,424 of record JAKTZB010000024.1, on the reverse strand, counting down.
AAGGTTTAGCTGCTTTGGTCAAAGACCACTTGCAATCGGATACATTGTACTCCAGGCAATTGGAATTGGATTGTAAATTAGGTGGAGAAACTGCAAAGAATACCTTCAAGCATCCCAGCGAATTATTTGGTGACCACTCGAAATCCCTGTAAGTAATATGATAGATGTAGCTTGGCTATATTTGTATTTATGTGTATATAGATTCTATGGTTCTGCTACTACATATGTAGCTAATCAGAAAACTCGTCTTCTGAGTCAAACAAATCGAGGTCAAGTTGTGCTGACTGTTCTTCCTTCTTGCCAGAAGATGAAGATCCATAGTCGCCAAATGAACCTCTTCTTATTCCAGCATCCTGTTGTTTGCCTGCTTTCTTGACTTGTTCGTCTTTCTTTTCTTGTATCTTTTCGTCTTCAGGAGTACCCAACTCGTTTGCTATGATTTCGTCGGGATTTAATGAGCTGGCTGCAAGCATTCCTCTTCTTAAGGCATCTTCAGCTGGCCACACGTAGTTATTGGGGTGTATCTGAAAAGGCATGCTTGCCAGCGTAGCTGGGGCCTTTGTGAACTTGGCCAACTTCATAGCGTATTTCAAGATATCTTCGACCTCTACAGTATTGGAATCTCCTTTGCCTCCTATCACAGCTGCCTTCTTGTTTGCAGAAGCAGGCAATCTGGGAAGAGCTCTTAATTCGTTTCTATAGGATATAAGCTCCTTTAGTATGTATTTTGAGGTGTTGTCCAAATTGCTACTTTCAGCCTCAAGTTTTTTGATATGTTCTCCCAAACGACGATGTCTATCTAATTCTTCAATTTTAGATTTGAGGTCATCGTTTATTGCGATGATATTCTCGACATTTTCATGTAACTGGGCTTCGTTGAACTGTGAAATGTTATTGGATATGGCATTGAGAGTGTCTTCAAAAACCCCTACTTGTTTAACTATAGGCAATTGTTCAAATTTATCCAAAGCTGCCTTTGTGGTTATTTTACTCTTGATACTTCCTGAACTCACTGGAAGATTTCTTACAGGATTTAAGGAAGATGCCACATAGTTGGGAGTACTAGGAATGGAAGTAATGTGTGGGTTAAGTCGCTGTGACGAGCCGACTCGTGAAATCGGAAGGGATTTGAACGAATCGTTCTTCTTGTGAGGAAACATCACGAATTAAGTATTAATTAAAGTATGAACTTTATCTGAATGAAATGGGGTATAGCTTTATAAATACCAAGTGAAGATGACGAATTAATGAAAAGGTGAGGTTGTATGCTCCATCAAATGAACTGGCACACCTGATATATATGTATTACGATTTCCAGAATTTAAAAGACAGTTATAAAGCAAAGTATTTGAAAAGTACCTTTTGGCTATTATTTCGATTCTCGTTTATTTAGTGCTCGTTTTGGGTAAAATTAGTTTTGTATGGGGTACTATGATTTGAAGATTGAGAAAACGTTCGAATAACTGGATCTTTCTTTCCATAGTTAACTAGTTGAGGTTAAAAGAGTTTTATATCTGAAAAATTATTAAAATTTTTAGTACTTCCTTATTTTGTAAACATCCTAACTGTCACAATTCGGTCGTTGACTTCTAAATACAAACATGTTATGAAGCGTAGCAATGTGTTCGGTGACTCTTCGGGTTCAGAGTCCGACGACGACCAGCCCGTATCAACTAAGAAAGTGTTCATTCCGCCGAAAGAGTCAGAAACAGATTTTGAACGGAAGCCGGAAGAATCTTTCTCTAAACAAAATGACTATATGACATTTGTTCCCGCTAAAGATCGAGTATCCACATCCCCAACCTCAATTTATGGGATGAAATACCACGAAGTTCAACAAACTAAAAGAGAAGAAGCCTTGAAGATATCTCTCTTTGATAGTGAAACTAAATCTGTGGGACTCTCCATAATGGAAAAGATGGGATTTAGAATTGGTGACACTCTAGGTAGGAAAGATTATGGTAATGGGACTGCCAGAGAAGAACCAATTGCTGTGAAAGTGAGACAAGAAAAACTTGGAATTGGTGCACAACACAACGTGAATGATTTGGATTCTCTAGATATGAATTCATACAAAGATCGAGTCAGCGATCGGAAGAAAGTGACGAAGATAAGACGACAACTCTCAAATGTCATGAAGCTTTGTTTTGAAATCAGTGGTGAGGCCAATGACTTGTACGATAGCTGCGACCTTAGTAAGGTCAATGAATTATGGAGACCGTATGCTGTAAAACTAGTGGAGCATGAGAATTCAATCAAGATCAGTCAAAGTATTGGAAATAATAAAGCACAAACGATGCTGACATTAGGTTTCATTTCAATCGACAAGATAGAAGAACCGGAAAACATCATGATTTCTCTTCTACAGTATTTGAGACAAGACCACTTCTACTGCTTCTTCTGTGGTTGCCGCTACAGCGACAAAGCTGACCTTGAACATCATTGTCCGGGGATGTTTGCAGACGATCATGACATCTAGCTTACTAGTTACGTTATTTAGTATATAGTTACATAATCATTAATGCTAATATAATGCAGACTCGAGCAAACTGTGTCTTGCCAAATTTGACTTCACGTGTAATTCATTGATCTTGGAAGCTGGCAAAGGGTTACATCCGTTGATTTCAGCTGTGAAGAGCTCTGACAATTCCTGTTTGGATATTTTATCCAAGCGGAGAGAATTCACATCAAGTGTTCCATAAGTCAAAGGTGGCTTAATAGCTGCTTTGTACGCCGAGGAGGAAGTATTATTCCTACCCCATGTTATCAGTATATTGCAATCGTTGATAATGGCACCATGCAAGAACAAAACAGCCCATTCAGCTGCCGACCTCAGGAAGAACTTGATCGATGCCGACTGCAAGTCGTTAGAAAGTTTGCAGGCTACAATATCACCAAAGGCAATGAAATGAAAGGCTAGCTCGTCTTCAGTAAACTTTGCTGATAAACCTGTTATCAGCAAAGTAGTGTTGTAGGGATCGGTGAACTGGTTCAATGTTGGTTGTGATTGGCTAAGATGTACCCGCGTGGTTTCATGGCTCTCAAATTCTGGAGCCGGACTCGAAAATCCACCACTACTGGCTCCACTAGCTTGTCCTACTCTAATGGCCCTACTGCCTACAACTACACCGTTCATCTCCTTGAGTGCCCGGGTTTTGATTTCCATACTGGAGAAACGGACAAACCCAAAGCCCTTGTTAGCACCGGTTTGTTGATCATACATGATTTTAACCTGTTTCACTTGTCCTGGGAACTGAGTATTGAACTTGGCAAAAATGAGATCTTCTGTCACGTCCAAGGCCAAATCTCCAATGAAAATCGAATGCTCGTTTTTGGGTGCTATTTGTCGTGAATTAGAGGAATCTGGGTATCTAGAGCTTCCAGAAGCTGCTCCTCCATGACTTTCAGACTTTGGTCCTCCAGCATAGTTGATTTTAAATGTTCTTGCAGATCCTGGAATCACCAAACTGTTTTTCTGTACAGCATTATCTACTTCTTTTTCGTTAGCAAATGTTACAAATGAATATGGTGGTTTTGTTGTGTTGAACTTATCCCTCATAATCTTGACTGATACAGGCGGTACCCCCACAGCTTGCCATATATTTGCAATGCTTTCCTCAGTCCAAGTGGGGTCCAATCCACCCATCCAGATCTGGAATTGGGTGTCGTTATAACGATTTCCTTGCTGGTTGTAAGCGTTGTGGGATTGTGACGAAGCTTGAGAATGAGACTGGTATGCTGTTTGATAGGCATTTCTTTTGAACTGTCTGAACTGTCTTCTTTGGAAACCACTGCCATTATTTTTGTTTTCGCCACTGCTACCATGATAATTGCCGCTTCCATTATAACTATTACCACCATTATAATTGCTGCTGCCATTGTGGTTACTGCTGATATAACTGTCTCTCCCATTGTAGCTACTAATATTGTTGTTGTATCTATTGTATCCTCCACTTCCAGATTGCTGCTCTCCAGAGCCTCTGTAACTGCTTCCCTGGTATCCTCCTCTCGGCCGATGGCCGCTGGAGTTGTGGTACGACATTATGGCAGCTTTGCAAGGAAGAATATTAGCACATTCTTGTGGGCCATCTGATGAAAAGTTATATCATTGTATTGTGCAGGATCAACGATTGCAAATTTGAAATGGAAGAGTTGATGTGGATACAGCGAAAAGTCAAGATGAAGAAACTTCCAAAATGCAGTTAGGTTGAATATGATTTAGTAGAAATCTCGTATTTTTGATTTTTTTGCAAAACAATAGTATCTTTACGGTGGTGTCGAAATATGGTTTCATTAATAACACTGAAATGATTTTTCTCGGATTGTAGTGCAAATCTGGAAATTCACAACTATTTCCAACAATCATTTAATTAAATACAAGAAAAAAATCAGCCTTCCGATGACACAATCAACTCTCATAACCACCTCGAAATACGAATAGACTATAACTTCATTATGTTACTCCACACAACACTTATATTCCATTTGAAACCAACTACTATGAGTACAGCGCTACCATACCATTTGATGACCTGCACACACCAAACCAGATCCATCAACGAATAGAAATTTGGCGAACATTGATTATCTCGAATAGTTATTCTCCAGTAGCTTACCTCTACACACAAAATGATTGCTAGACCGCTGAGAAACGTCGCCAGAGTTGTTTTCAAGAGATTGCAGCACTCAGCTGCCGAATCTGCGTCTACTGCCAAGGCTTCCGGCTTCAACAACAAATTCAACTTCAACATAAACCCACCTAATGTACATGAATACTGGAACTATCGTAACGCCAGTGTTTTGTTCGCAGTGATTCCCGTTTACTTGGGCGTAGGCTATGTCTCCAAGTACCTTGGGGCTAACCTCGACGGTTTTGAAGGTCTCATCGAGTTTGCTGACAACGACCAGTTGAAATCTCTCAAGTTTGGTGAGCCTCAGAAGAAGTAGAGAACCAACAATAATTGATGAGAAGAAACGAAAGATAAAAATATGAAAGAGGAGGGAGAAGACATTGACGAACAGAAGCAGAGAAATTGCATTATCAAAGACAGAGCCTATGCTCTCATGTCGTTTGTATTTATATAGTTCATACATGTATGAAACAGAGACGGCGTAGGCACGTAAAGGGAATTTAAAACATGATATGCTTACAGTACACAATTGCATGATTTGATCACCAGTATCTTTTGCAGTCTTCCATGGTATTAAGACAATCGCAATGTTAAAGTCTAGTAACATAAAGTCCAACTACGAGGTATTACTTGGTGTAGTCTGGATTCAGCTCACTCGCTACTAAATATTATATACGGTAGTGGTGTAGGCCAACGTGAATCAACATAGACTATATTCAGCAAGTGCGCAGAAGTAAACTTCAGTATCAGCTACTACTATATATCACATACCGTATACTTTTATTCTATCTTCTATCTTCTATCTTCTATTAACTACACTGTCTCTTCATTTCATTCATCGTCACATAATATTTCATATATGCTGACGTAAGCTGATTTTTTTCTCACTTTCTCTCATTGGCCCAAAACTCTCAGACAAACAAAACTACAATTCTACAATACCCAACAATAGACCACTATTATCCACAGACTCATCACAACATGCTCAGAATTGGATTGTCCTCTGTGAGGGTAGCCAGAATTACCAGAGCTTTTCCCAGAGTTTCTGCCCTCAGAAACTTGACCACCAAGACTACCATTACTGACCACGCTACTGGACGAGTCATCACATTGACCGATGCCAACAGACCAGAGATAGGTGACTATCCCGACTTCACACCTCAGTTGGCCCAAGACAAGGACCCATATGCCAAATACGATGATCCACAAAACAGAAGAAACTTTAACGATCCTGTTTCCATTAACGACGACTTGTACGACATCTGGTCACCAGACTACTACCAGTTTGTCTCAGACAAAACTGCCTTGAAACACAACGCCATATTCTTTTCGCTTGTATTTGGCTTTGGTGCTACCATCTGGTACTTCCAGTTGAACCCAGAGAAGCCAGCTATGCCCAGATCCTTCCCATTTGGTGGTTTGGCCAAAGAGTTGGGCTCAGGATCTGCTGAAGAAGACTACTTCTATCGTGTTAAGGCAGACACGACTGCAGAACAGGAGTTAGGTTTCTTGGGTGCCGACAGTGACACAACTGCAAACAAGGAATCATACATAAGCCAGTATTCAGACTTCATCAAGGCCTAGTGTCGTTGTTGCCATTCACAAACAAGACTCGAAAGAAGTTATAAAATAACAAATGTTATAAGAAGAAAGTCGAAGTAATGCTCATTTAGTTAATGCTCAATTGACGTAATAAACTTTAGAAAGCATTTTTCATAACATTCTTGAATTTCCTTCTAGTCTCATAATCAGCCCTCCGCTTTCATGGATGGGCCCGTAGACCTCTCGGTTTTCCATCGCATTATCATTGCTTTAGTAAGGATATATATTTTCAATTTACAAAATCTAACGAAAAGGTAGAAACTTTTCCTAAATTCAGAAAAGAACAGGAATAACATACGCATTGTTATACATATTGTTTATGTATCCGTCTTTAGTGTAGAATTCACATCCCTAGAGTTCATGGTGTCGCACATATGAAGAGTTAGTGTGCTAGAAAGTTGAGATTACTTACAATTGAAGGACAAATATCAGAAAATTGACTAGTGACTTCTTCCTCTATTCCAAGTATAATCACGTAAAACCATCTTTGACAATTTCATCTTTATTTCTGGTCTCCCACAGCTGGATTTTCACCTAGTACGATCTTGTCTCTAGCAACCTATCGCGATTCCTCCTGCACACAGTCGAAAAGTATTCACTACACAAATCGCCATATTGAAATGTACCAGATACCAAAGTCTTCTTTTTCCACTGTCCGCTATCAAAATTCTGCCTGTGGCCCAAAGATCTATAGAACATATTTTATGGATCCCAGCAGTGGCGGCAGACGAGCTCTGCGAAGAATAAGGGAGCTTTCCCTGTCTGTTTCGGGCTCACCTCAACATCCCAGTCAGGCTCCTCACACTGTACCTAGTAAAAGGAGCCAGCACCAGGCCAAATTGGGGGGACAGTCTCTCACCAGAGTCTCATCAGCACAAAAGAAACGTAAGACTGAATTGACTGCTAATCGAAAAACGCTTCCTAAAGCTGAAAAACTTGCTCATATCATCACCAATTTCAATCTCACAGTAAATGAACTATTCCATCTCAAGGAATACCGGTCGATAGTCTCGTGGAACCCCTCCGATTTTTCCACAGTTATATCCGACCATCAGATTCCGGAGTTGTTTGCGACATTCACGCAAGATACAGCCAACCAGATTGAGTGGGATGCTAATGCCGAAGACTTGAGCTCTATACCTTTACGACTTCAGAAGAAAGTACTAGCAGAACGAGAACAGAAGTTGTTGCTTAAGTATCCGTTCAAGAATGATGTCATAGCCATGAGCAAAGATTTTGAACGAGAGATCATAAGTCGTGCATTGGACGATCCAGAAGGAGATACTGATATTATGACTAAAAATAACGGCTCAGCATCCAAGCATCAGAAACAAATAGCTAATGGACATGCCAAAGTGTCGAAGACCAAGAAAAAAATAAAGCAAAAAAGTGTACACGAGCAAGAAATGGATGTGGAAATTGAAGAGCGAGAGGAAGATTCTGACGAAGAAATAAGTACCAATTATACACTAAAGGCAATCAAATACACCATACCTCCACCGTTGGTAACACATCCGTCGCATATTCCAACATGGAGGCCCGAGCTTAGTAATGCTGATGGAATCCAGGACGGTTCAGAAGAGCACCAGGTCCTCGAATTTAAGCCGGAACCGATCACAGTAGTAAAGAACCGCGATGGAAGTATAACAGCACCTAATATTGCTACGAAATTGCACAACTTCTTGGAGTCCAACTACAAGGTAGCCATAGTGGACGACACTAATGTCGAGTACAACAACACAGCGGAAGAATTTGAGATTGTGACCACACAACAGGAAAACATGTTGAAAGAGATCTACCACAAGTATACGGTGGACAACAGTTTGGAGTTGAATGGAGATAAAATCGAACGTAGAAAGATAGTATTACCACAGATTTCAAATATGAGACAAACAGCAGATCCCTTCCGTAACACAGCAACTGTGACACCTAAGGTACAAGGCTCAACAAACAGTCTCACTCATCACGATTATTTGTTAAATCAGGGCATAGCCTTTGCCAAGTTGCACCAGCAAATGCGGAAGCAGCATCTGCTGCGTACAAAAAGGATTGCCCAAATGGTGGATCAGTATTTCAAGAGAAAGAATGGTGAAAAAGATAGACTTGCACGAGAAAGAGAGCTCAACCTAAAGAAATTGAGTAGACTAGCTGCTCAGGCTGTCAAAAAGCGTTGGACCCAAGCAAACAAGGTTTACTCGATTATTCAGCAGCAAAAGGAAGACGAATTAAAGCAGATACAGGGTAGAGAACATTTAAGTCAAATGTTAGAACATTCTACTCAATTATTGGAGGCCCAGTTCAATAAATCGTCTAGAGAAGCGACCACAGAACCAGAATCTGATAGCGATTCTGAATCCGTGCTATCAAATTCTGATGAAAACTTTAGTACATCAGATGAGTCTGAGCAACAGAACTCAGACACCGAAAGAATCACGCGCGCGAAGGACGGGGATATGTCTTTGTCTGTTGAAGAATTAAAGCAGAAGTATTCCACCCTTCAGGAATCTGTAGAGCCTACGTCGTCTGCTCCTTCTGAAAGAGATAACGACATTGATGATGACAGCGAGGAAGAAGAAGACGATGCCGATGGCATGGTTGTCAGCGAGGGTCTTTCTGCTTTGTACGGTGCAAGTGAACTATCAGCCAGTGCAACTCCACAGCTTACTGACATAGAGTATACTGACGAACAGAAGAGACTTATTGAAGAACTCAATACTGAAGCGAAGGGAGATCCGACATTGAATTCTGAATCAGAAAGTTCAGGATTCTCGTCTGAGGACGAGAATGAATCCGTCTCTGAAGAAGAAACCGAAATTTTCGAAGAAGAAGTCCCTGATAAAAAGGTTTCAAGCTTAGGGAGCCTCTTCAATGGTCATAAGGATGAAGAAGAGGAGGAAGGATCTTATAATGAAAGCGAAGGTCAAACTAGCGAAGATGAAATGATGAGCACTGTAGATGAAGAAAGTGAAGTGGTTGAAAATGGTGTAAAGCATGAAGACGAAGATAGTAAAGTTAAAGAGGAAGAAAATGTAGTAATGGAAGACAAAGTTAAGCCGGAAACAGAAGAAGGAGTCGTGCAAGAGATAAATGGAGCAAAAGTCAGGGATGTTCCACTTCCTTCCTTGTTAAGAGGTACTTTAAGACCATATCAGAAACAAGGTCTCAATTGGCTTGCAAGTTTATACAATAACGATACCAATGGGATTTTAGCCGATGAAATGGGTTTAGGTAAAACGATTCAGACAATATCTCTTTTGTCTTATTTGGCTTGTGAACATCACATATGGGGACCACATTTGATTGTTGTTCCTACTTCTGTAATGCTCAACTGGGAAATGGAATTCAAAAAATTCGCACCTGGTTTCAAGGTTATGACATACTACGGCTCCCCGCAACAAAGGGCTCAGAAGAGAAAAGGTTGGAACAATCCAGATACATTCCATGTGTGCATTACTTCATACCAATTGGTCGTTCAGGATCAACAGTCCTTCAAAAGAAGGAAATGGAGATATATGATTCTCGATGAAGCTCACAATATCAAGAATTTCAGATCTACCAGATGGAGAGCTCTTCTCAATTTCAACACTGAAAACAGATTATTATTGACAGGAACACCCTTGCAGAATAATTTGATGGAATTGTGGTCATTGTTGTATTTCTTGATGCCTTCGTCTAAGGTGAATCAAGCAATGCCTGAAGGATTTGCAAACTTGGACGATTTTCAAACATGGTTTGGCAGGCCAGTTGATAAGATCTTAGAACAGACCTCTGCTACTAACACTAGCGATATTGTCGACGAGAATGAGAAGACCACTCATAGATTAGATGACGAAACTAGAAATACAGTTGCTCGCTTGCATCAAGTATTGAGACCTTATTTGTTACGTCGTTTGAAGAAGGATGTTGAAAAGCAAATGCCAGGAAAGTATGAGCATATTGTTTATTGTCGTCTCTCAAAGAGACAGAGATTTTTGTATGATGATTTCATGTCTCGCGCCAAAACGAAAGAAACTTTGGCATCAGGTAATTTCTTGTCTATCATTAACTGTTTGATGCAATTGAGAAAGGTGTGTAACCATCCAGATCTTTTTGAAGTTAGACCTATTGTTACCTCTTTATCCATGCCCAGATCTGTGTGTAACAGCTTCTCGTCGTCCGCGGCTTTGATTCGTAAAGAGTTGACAGATGAAAATTTGATGAAGAATATCAATTTCAATGTACTTAACTTGGATATCACAAGCTCAGACAACTTAAACTATTTCGTATCTCGATCAGCTAACAAGCTAAAGTCATCGAAAGAATTGGAGGCCAAGATTCAGCAGCTAACGAATCTTGTTCCATCAGAATTATGTGATGTACCTGATGTCTCCGATTATTTGAAGTACTACCAGTACATCAAGACATGTAAACAGATAGAGGTCCGCGACAAACTCAAGCATGTTCTATATTTGAACTCATTGAGATGCAGTCGTTCTCCAATTTATGGAGAATCATTGCTCCGTTTCTTGACTAAGGAGAAGAGAAAAGAGGACAGTTATCTCTACGATACTCTTTTCCTTTCAGTTAATGATCGAGCCAGAGTTTTGGGAGATGTTATCGAGAAGTTCTCTGTTATCACCCCTGCGGTTGTAGCATTAGATATGAAGGATCAAATTATCCCCCTTTCTACCCAGAGAAGAGTCATGGATGAAGTTGTTAATATGCAAATTGAAAATCCATTCCATAAATCACAAACAAAACTCAGCATTGCATTTCCTGACAAATCATTGCTTCAATATGACTGTGGTAAACTTCAGAAACTTGCTAAACTCTTGCAAACTCTTATCAGTGGAGGGCATCGAGCTCTTATATTCACGCAGATGACAAAGGTTTTGGATATACTTGAACAATTCTTGAATATCCACGGATACAGATACCTGAGATTAGACGGTGCCACCAAGATAGAAGACAGACAACTCTTGACGGAGAAGTTCAATAGAGACCCCAAGATTTCTGTATTTATCTTGTCCACCAGGTCCGGTGGGTTAGGTATCAACTTAACTGGTGCCGATACAGTTATATTCTACGATTCCGATTGGAATCCAGCGATGGACAAACAGTGTCAGGATCGTTGTCATAGAATTGGACAAAGTAGAGATGTTCACATTTATAGATTTGTTTCTGAGTACACCATCGAGTCGAACATATTGAAGAAAGCAAATCAGAAGAGACAATTGGACAATGTTGTTATACAGGAAGGTGAATTCACCACAGACTATTTTGGTAAATTTTCCGTCAGGGATCTTGTTAATGATACTAGCATTGCTGATCAAATTCCTGATAGAGAACTTGACTTCACAGGAGATGCCAAGATGGAAAAGGCATTTGCCCAAGTAGAAGACGAAGACGATAGAACTGCGGCCAATGAAGCCATGAAAGAAGTTGCTGTTGATGATGAAGATTTCGACGAAGAAAGCAAATCCGTCACTACTGGAGGTACTCCAGCTGAGACCCCTGGTCCCGAAGGTTCTCTTCCTCCAGCTGGGGTACCTGCTAGTAGACAGGAAGAGCCCGTTGATGTTGACTACGAAGAAGGCATTGGGCATATCGATGAGTACATGTTAAGATTCATTGCCGACGGCAACTACAACGACTGAACCCTCGCACTGCATATATTGTAAGATTAAAATGTATTATAGATTAAAAAGCACATATAATTAGAGTGCATTGTAGTGCAAGACTAAGTTGCATTTTCAAAAAGTACAAGAATCTATGAGAAAGTGAAGAGAAATGAACTTCGATTCGCAGCCAATGTAATAATCGTAGAGCGAAAAGAATTAGCAATTATTAAGAATTTTAGGTTCCTAAAAGAGTGAGCAAGACCTTTCATCACAAAAGAACATATTATTATTCTGAAAACAATCACAAATACTTCCTAAAGCTTCACTAATTTCATTTATTTTCAAATTCATATAAATATTCACCTAATTATGGTACCTATTAACTGGATTACATAATCATTTATTTCAATCTTGCTAAGTTTATTGATGTCGTGCATGCACCACAATCCCGATTATCACCAACTTTGGCTAATCTACAAAGAACATTGTTATACTTTCCTTCACTTTTCTTTCAATTGCTACGTCCACATCGTTACATACACTTTAAATAAAATGTCGTCCTCAGGAATCCATTCTCTTTTGAAAACTGAAAAAGAAGCTGCCACTATCGTTAACGAGGCCAGAAAATACAGAACCAACCGTTTGAAATTGGCCAAAGCGGATGCTCAGACTGAGATTGACGAATACAAAACTCAGAAGGAGAGCGAATTGAAGAAATATGAACAGGAACATGCTGGTTTGAACGATTTGATTGACAAGGAAGCCGATGTGCAAGTCCAGAGCGAATTATCCAGTATCAAGGCCAAGTATGCTGAAAAGAAATCCGCTGTAGTCAAGTTGTTGGTCGATGCTACCATCAAGCCGACTCCAGAATTGCACATTAATGCTGCCTAGAGACAAATGTAGTTAATAGGTACAATTATGATTGATTTTTCGGGGAAATGCAATCGATTTCTGCCATTATCAACTATATAGAGAAGTTGTATTCCAACACCAATCCATTTCTTATTCTTTGTCCTTGTTCCAATTTGGTTATTTTCAATTCATTCCATCTACAGCCTGAGATCATCTGTTTGAACTTGTCGATGTGTCATCATTTAAAAAATATTAAATATACATACTTTACGTGTAAATCTCATATGAAGTACCTGTATGATCTGTTTATAGGTATCTATGTCTCATCAAGTATCTATCTATTATGGAATTTTTGTGGTTTCCAAGTATTTATTGCAGATTTCAAATATAATATTCTTTCTTCTATTATGCTCCCCCTTTGGCGAGTTTTTTAAATGACTTGATGATGTTCCACGCTCTGGTATCATAACCAGCAGTGTTCAAGCTCAGCACAAATTTCCATGCCTTCTTGTCATCCATAATAGGATAGTCAATTGGAGGTGGAATACTTGTAGCTATTCCAAATAGTCTCATGATTGGCTTATCCATTACTACAGACTTGGATATACACAACCCCAAAAGACCTTCTTCACCTCCAAACTTACCATAACCAGATTTCTTGATTCCGCCAAATGGTAGCTGTGCTACATAGAAAGTGGCAAAATCGTTGATGGCAACATTCCCACTATCGAGCCTATTAGCAATCTCGTTAATTTGCTTGAAGTTGCTGCCAAAGACAGAATTACCCAACCCGTATTCCGTTCCATTGGCCAAGTCTACTGCATCGTTTACGTCATTGGCTTTGATCATGGTGAGAATTGGTCCAAAAACTTCTTCTTGGAAGATTCTCATGCTAGAATCTACGTCTACGAGCAACGTAGGTTCGAAGTAATGGCCCTGAGGATAGTTTGGATGTTGGTATGGCTTTCCACCATGTATTAATCTCGCTCCTTTGCTGACAGCATCTTCTACCAATGTCTCTAACTGTTTAAATCTGTTGTCAGAAATCATCGCTCCTATGTCGATTTCGTCAAGCTGGTCGATATCGGAGCCCAAACGGAATTCCTTGATTCTCTCAGTGAAAATCTCAACTAACTTCTCGTACGACTTAGGAAGACAAATTACTCTTTCGACACCGATGCAGTTCTGGCCCGCGCTCTGGAAAGTTCCTCTCAAGATCACGGACGACAATGCCTCGATATCCTTGACGTCATCCAAAACAATAAGCGAATCTTTTCCCCCGAGCTCTACAACTACAGGGGTAAGCTCCTTTGATGCACTTTCTACAACTTTATGTGCTACAGGTTTAGAGCCAATGAACGTGATATGCGACAAACCCGGATGCGAGGTAAAATGATCGGCATCTTCAGCATAACAACAGCATAACTGCACCAAGTTGGGGTCGATCTCAAGCAGCTTCAATACTAGTCTAACCAAATCAATGTACCATGTCGAAGACCAAATAACTTGTTCAGAACATTTTACAATGATTGCATTTCCGGTGAACAAGGCTGCAATAATCGGACCCATGAGATTGTGAAAGGGGTAATTCCATGAAACAAGAGCAGCTACAACCCCTAATGGTTCGTATCTGACTTCTCCTTTTTTCATCATTCCAATCAATAAATTTGAAGGCCCCGGACGTTGCGAAGGTCTCAATACTTTTTCACCATGGGCAATGATCCATTTAAGCTTTTCAAGTGTGACCATAATTTCCCCCATCAGAGCGTCGAGTTTGGTTTTTCCACTGTCTCGACAGGCTATTCTAGCAATATCTTCTTGGTTATCGAGAATGAATCTGCTTAATGTTTTCAACACTTGTCTTCTCAACGAGAAACTAGAGATTTTCCACTCCTTCTGTGCCACTTTGGCGTTGATGATTTGTTGGTTCATTTCGTCTTTGGAGGTAGCTGTGAATGTACCCAAGTATTGACCAGTTGCAGGGCAGTAGCTCTGGATCTTTGTTGGCTCATTACCTGATCTAATAGTCAAGTTTGGAGGGTACAACCTCTTGCCCTTCCAGTGTGGTTTGGCTTCGGCTGGAATAGGAACCGAAAGCTTGACTGGTTCTTCGAGTTTGTTGTATTTGTTAGGTGAAGCCGTGATGTAACGGGCATAAACCCAGAAGACAAAAGGAACAATTCCAAATACAAAGAAAGTTGTTGAAATCTGGTACTGCCATTGCCATTCATTGAACTTCAAGTCTAGCAAGATCATGTTTAAGGCTGTCTATAGATTCAGGTTGTAGATTGTAGAAGATTGTAGCAGGTTGGTGTATATCTGCAGAAATAGAACAAGACAAAGCAGATATAGTGATCAGGAAAGAATTGAAGTCTCGCCTATTCCTATATTTTCAATTGGTAGACGACAACTTACGATTCCATCCGGATACAGAAAAGAATGGCAGAAAAGAGTCTCGTACTGAACTTATAAATTTATCTATCAGAAATGAACACTAAATTGTAGCAGATCCTCCAGATTCGCACTAGATGCCCATTGCCGTATGAATTCTGTATGGAGAATTGTATGTAGACGAAACTAGTAACTTTCGCGAACAGAGTTCTTAGATGTGAAGAAATGGGTGCAAAGTGCTACGAATCTAATTCTCAAATGAAAGACATTGTGGAATTTTGGGTAGTTGATAGTATAATTACTTTCTCGTACTATTTACTCTCTATATACTATTGTACTTGATATCCAGTTTCACGGTAGAGTCTTTTTTAGTCTTCGACTTTATTCTTCATTTCCCTCCTGTTCATCCAATTGTTGTAAGATGCCTTCAAAATCATTATCTGCGGTTCTGTTCTGAACAATGGCCCCAAGGAGATTCTGGTCAATGTAGTCGATCAATGAATCTACTACGCCATTCTTCTTATTGAAGATCCCCGTGAACTCGTTGTAATCCACCGTCGTGTTCTTTGGCGGGAGGAGATCGTATTCAAATGTATCCTCTCTGGACCACACAGCCTCGGGCAACTTGGCCATGATCTTATTCTCTCCTGAAAGAATAGCAAATCTGATAATATTGTAGGGCAAACCAGTCCTAGCACTGCCAGTACTCATTCCAAGCATGGCGAAGATCGAAGACTTGATACCTCCTGTTGCCTTCTTTACGGGTGATCTCTGGAACAACAATTCTAACTCGTCGTGTAAGAACTGTCTAGCAGACTGATCGTTCCATAGAGCTGCTGCTCTCACGAGATAAGTTTCACCAGCAAGTAAGGTTAGCTCGTCAGTATGAATATCCCCTACGCTCACATTTCCTACTGACAAACCAATGTTTTCCAACAATTTGAAAGCCACATATGGATGTCTATCGAAAGCCAATTTTATCAGCCTTCTGGCATTCTCCTTGTCTTCCAACTTAAGATATGCCAAAACCGTTGAAAATGCTATACCTGGAGTGAACCAACTGTTATATGTAGTAGCCAAAGGAGACTCAGCCAATTTTACCAAGTAGTTGTATTCCTCCGACATAATGGCGTAATGGTCAATGAAGTATCTTACACCTAGTGGATCCTCAGCAGGTGAAATAGATAATAAGAACTTACAATAGTTCAACGCAGTAAAGAAGGCAGATCTCTCTCCTAATGCAATAATGTATCTGAAAAGACACAAATGGAACTGCCTATTCAAGAATCCTTCATAAGGTAATCTGATGAGCCCGGTCTTTGCCTCAGAAAGAATCTCATGAAATCTCTTGTGCAAAGATCTGTCAAACACAAAAAGTGCTTTTTCTATTAACGAATTACTCATCGATTTGTTATCTCCTTGCCTAAGCAAGACCATTGCCACTTGAAGTAAAGTTTCTGCATGATATGGATACTGTTGTAACAATTGCATCAACGACTCTGGATCGGGTGTCATAACAACAGCTGCATAGAATCTGGTGTTAGCAACTCGCTCTTGGACATTATTGACTTTGGTGAATTTGAAATATCTCACTCCTAAGTTAGCCTCCTTACTGATTTTGACCTCTAAATCCTCAACTTCAGCGCTATCCTCTTTGTAGTCCAAATACTTAATACATTCGGCTGGTTTCAACTCCTCCATACCCATTGGCTTTAATGCTGTGGGGAGGTAGTCGTCCTTTATTTTTGTGAAGAGCAACTTTCTAGTCGTTCCTGGGACTCCCCGTCTGTCACTGCCTCCCCACCCTCTTGTGAGTCTGGCAAGCTTCTTGAACTGCAGTAAGATTTCTGGAGAAATCGCCAACGAAGTGGTCGTATTGGCATCTTCTATAGTTTCCATAGAAAGATTGCCAAATAAGTGGCGGAATTCCTGATCTGGATCCAAGTTCTTCGAACTCTCTATTGACAATAATGGTAATGACTCCTCGAGCCTTCTAGATGTGAAGAACTTGTAGTTGGAATCATATTCTGATATAGGTGTTGGTTCCATATCCAATTCCTCTTCAAAATCGTATATATCTTCATAAGATTCTCCATTTTGGGGATTTACAGAAGATTCTCTGGAATCACCAAGCTTATGTTGATCCTTCTTCTTGGCTTCTGCTAAGATTCTATCAAGCTCTTCATCACTATCTACTACCACCTGCTTCTTTTTAGGATTTTTTTTCTTTTTGGATTTCTTACTTTTCTTCGATTTCTTTTCGATTACTACTTTTTCAACTTCTTCCTCTTTGAATTCTTGGTTCTCCTCTTCGCCTTCTTCGCTTTCTTCTTTCAATAAGGCAAAGACATTAGCCTTTGACTCAACAGGCAAGACTTCCTCTTCAGATTCAATTTCATCTTCCCGATTACGCTCCTTATTCTCAAGCCTCTGCCTTTCTAACCTTCTTAGAGCTCTGGAACTCATTCTATAACATCTATTGAGATATGCTTGCCGAAAGAAATTATAGAGTCTCATCTCATATTCTAGCTTCAGAAATGTACTGCTCTTTCTCGACTCACGTGATCCATGACTAAATAATGGTTGCAAAATGCAACTAACGTACTATAGATAAATGGCTTTAGAAGTTTATACTCTCTAGGTTTGGCCAAATGTAGAACTTTCCAAAAAAGACGGCTTTTTTATATTTAATCGTGACTATGAAATTTTATGTATTGGTGATATTCAAATTTCTGGCGCCATCTCATCAGCGCATTTGTTTAATCGATTCTTCTCTTCCTCAACTTGCTAACTATGCCGATTGCTCCGGGAAGCTCTGAAGGCATAAGGATGGTGACCGGACTATTTGGAGAAGACTATAACAAACATATGAGACAGCAAGTAGTTCTGCCACTCAGTTCTTCCAGTCTTCCCAAAATTCGGCTGATCTACATTGATGGACAAGTTTTACCACTTACTCTGACGACGCATCAACTGACTGAACGAGAAGACTTGATTTCACCTTCGGAGGAAGTTTCACCTTACTCTTTTAGTTTTACCACAGCTTCCTCCGTAAGTGAACAGACTGCTCAATCAGCCATTAACTCAGCCAAGAATTTGAACCCAAACTTAGAATCTTCTATGACTCCATTCAGTCCACTCCAAGAATCTACACAGTTAACATCTGCTCATCTTCAAACACAATCTACTTCTTTTTCTTTCCCCCGTTCTACTCCAGACCTTAAATCTCCTTATCCAGAGACATCATTTTCTCCTAAGAACAAGAATGTTCAAAAAGCTAACTACAAGACGTTGAAGTTAGTGGAAGAGCTATTAGAAACCGAAGAGAAATATCTTATTTCAATGAAGGTATTACAAAACTTCTATTTGGAAACATTTGCGATCAACAAGAAGGAAGTGCCAGTTCCAATTCAGCAACTAAAATTCTATCTTTCAATTTTAATCACCACACATGATAGTATGTTGAAAAGCATGAAGGAGGTTATTGAAAAAAGAGCCGATTTAGTTGCAAATGTTGAAGAGATTGCACAGTTGGTGGCGGAAAAAGGTATCTGCACCCATATATATCTGGAGTACTGTAACGTATTCGAAGGTGTTTTAAAGATTATCAGAGACAACAAGCTTCTTCGAATTAATGAAGCTATGTGGGATAGCAAATGGATCAAAGGTTGGGAGACATATTTAGAGGCTACTCAACCAGGAACCAAACACATGGACTTGTCATTCTACTCCTTAATTCAGAGACCAGTCACTAGAATTGGCAAGTACAAATTAATGATTGAATCATTGACAAAGTGTTCGATCAAAAAAAGAATGAGTCTAGAAAGTACTTGTTGGGTTGTAAGATCCAAACTTAATTACATCAACAACGTCAGTAAAGAATACAAGGGTAATGAAATCAATGACTCTGTCAATCTGTTGGTAGACTTCAGTGGAATTGAAACAAACATGGTAACTTCTCTGCAGTTTTTTGGGTCTATTCTACAAATTGGAGCAATTGCATCTATTTGGGTCGAAGATGGAAAAAGTATTGGCAGGACATTAGCAGCATTCCTATATAAGAGTCATTTACTTCTTGTCGACTTTGCCAAAGCTGACAAGAGTAAAAAACACGAGATCAAATTCTTGGTGCCTCTATCAAAATGTGCGTTAGTCAGTCATTTCACAGAAACTGATGGTGGTCTATTTTGTAGTCTCAATAACACTATCAAGATTATATTTGAGAAGATGTTCTGGCAGTACGAAATCCTATTTGTGTTCATCGACCTGCAAGAGAAGTCTTTTTGGTTTAATTATCTTCACACCCTCGTTAATGAAGTCAATGGCCCTTACGCAATGAATTATGGTAATGCGCAAAGAGAATATCTTTGTGTACATCCACTGGCAATGGATCCTTACGATATCAATCTTCTCTACTTAGACTACAACAAACATAAACACTCTTGTTACTTCAAAGATACAAAGTGTGTTCACGTTCAGCTGGACTTCGGAATCGAAAATCAAGAACCGGATAGTATATTCATGGAAAATAGCAACGGCGAAGAAATTGACATACGGTCCAATTATGGACTTCCTTGGCAACAGAGGGTTATGTTCAAAAAATTTGAAAGAGTTGCCACTGAAACCAAACTCAAGAATGTTTGGAGCAGGGAACTTCCGACTATTCATGTTGAGAGACCTTCTCTTATCCGAAAAAGTGCCAGCTGGTCGGCCATACGAATTGACTCATTCAAATCGTATAAAAATTTCCTGGAACATGCGAAGAAGTCTTCTGAAAGCCTGAGTGATGTTCCGAATGGTGTTGCTCAAATTCTGGTAGAATCATCTGACCCAACTCCTAGAAAGGCCATTTCCTTAATTTCCACACTCTCATGGGGTCTGAGAACTCGGCAAAGAATACATCTCTCCCAGGAACCTAGACAAAAAACGTATCTGTATTGAACAAAAGATCAAAAAATCGTAAATTTCGTAATTAATACTATATGATTCATAAAACTATCATTAAACTTGTAGAGTCTAAGATCCTCTAAAGCCCGCAATTGCAAGGCTCTACAGAATCAGAGTCAACTGTCACAACTATCATGAGAATGTACGACTGCCTCCAGTGTGGATTCCTGAACCACGCCTGTCAGCACCTTCCCTTAGGATCTTCAGAATCACCTCATCCTTGTTTAGTTTGCCAAATTCATTCAGCAATTCCGATTTGGATGCCTCATCAAAGATCCCATCAGCACCCCCTGTTCTATTGGTGAACACCTTATAGACAGAAAGGACGTCTACAATGGGAATTGAAGAATCCTTTTTGTAGCTGACAAGAGACTGTGGATCTTCGACAAAAACGATGAAATCGCTATCAGAGCCTCTGTAGAATACCTTGTGGGGACCGCCCATAATTGACTTGTACTGTAGTTCGGTTAATATGCTTCCGTGAATAGAAATGTCAATGTCACTTCACGGTTATAATTCCACAGTCCATGCTTTGAAAGTGGAGAAAACTTCCAATCCCTTTTATAGGGGAGAATTCAAGAAAGTGGCAGCACACGCCGTATTTTCCCATACTGAATTTTGCTGATCATGTTTAATTGCACAAGAACAAATCCACTGTTAGATTATAAGGGGCTGCAATTTTAGTGATCACCAAACTGCATATTGACTCTTGCCTATTCCCATTACTCATTGTGCGTGCCAGCTTGGATATGTCACGCGATGCCCTCCTTCCTGTTCATCATACGAGGAACAGATTGAATATGTCGTGGGAAGCTACAATTCTCCCTGGTATCTGGTAGAATCCCTACAGTAGCTACGGCATTTACTTGCTGTAGTCAGTTGACTTGGATGGGTGAAAGAAACCAATTGGGAGAGTTCGGACTCCCAATCCCTCTCAAATAGGAAATAAAAGCAACCTCACGCGCGATTACAAACTAGCCTGAAGAAAAAATGTATCTGCAAAATTTACGAGTTGAATAGATATAACGAAGACAGGTATATCAAGTTTCAAGCATGTAAGTCCCGAGGCCTTCGCCGTTATATTATGGAAATATGACATTTCATATTGGAAGTCGGTCTTCTTTCAACGTGCCGTTATTCATGCAGGGACTGTCTAAGGGTTCAGGATTACTCCATATAAGACTCCGGTAGGACCATGGAAATGAAAGACAATTTTCAATTCATTATGTGTTTGAACAGTTGAGCGGTTAGTTAATTAATATTCCACTTTCCAGCTAGGTTATTTGAATTATATTAAATATGCAGTTAGCTACAGTTTCGGATGAGAAATTGAGAAATTGCAATTTCATCTGGTTTTTCAACTTTGACGTACTGTACTCCTCAAGAAGGAGGGATTCCACTTTAAAATTTCAACAAAACCTGAATCTATAAGATCAATCAAGATAAATACGTATGAATTCCGAAACGTAAAATTATAAATATGCCAAATGACTTTGCAATACCGTCATATCTGTTCAATACGAGATCTGTCCGGAGACAAAAGAAGTCAATTAAGATTTACAAAGCAGTAGCGGTCAAACGCGAAGTGAAATCGGACCCCAATATGTTTCGTTTCTTTGTTTTAAGGTATAGAAACACGAAGAGTCGGATCGGATAATTGTTCATCCGATTGCACCTGCAGAAAGTATACTTTCTAAGGAGTGCTGTTCTTCCGATAAACAGAACGAACCATTTTTTGATTGCAATGAGGTGGGGCACTATGAAGGCTTTGACACATATTCCTCCATAGAAGGTATATTTTGTTACTATTTGATCGAATGAATTGGTTGGTAAATATCCCAATATTTTCGAGTTTGTACTAGCATTCTTCAGATGTAGAATTGAACATATAAGAAACTTTTTATTAGTGATACTCGTGTAAGCAGCTGTCACCTTCGTTATGAATCTAATTATAAATCATTTTTGGGGGGTCTGTCAGAAAATGTTCCTTAAAGTTGTGTCAAAGGTGGAGGTTACTTGGAAACAATGTATTTTTTAAGATATTTTATTCTTCGACTCAAGGCGCAACAATGGTTGAGAATTTTATCACAGAATATTATCTTGACTGAATGCAAATTGAATTGTCGATGTGGTTATGTGATTACTTGTTGGACAGTAGATTACATTGTTCAGTTGAGTCACTTTGCATTGTTACCAATTTGTTGAATTGTGGAGAGAAAACACGATGCTAAAAAAATGATTATTTCTCATCTAATGCACTTTGAGTAGTATAAATTAGAAGGTTTTTCCTTGTGGACTTGCATTCAAGTTTGTCCGAATAAAGAACTGTAGTTCAAGTATGATTTCGGAAAATCAATCCTCAGTCTCTACTACAGAGGAGAAGACAAATCACTTGAAACATGAAATAAAGTCGGATTCTGGAGAATTGGGAGAGATTAGCATTGAATCCGATTTTATCGAAATTGAGCAGTTGGCTCAACAGGCATCAAGGAAGAAAATTTTCTGGCAAAAGTTATTGGCGTGTGAGTTCGAAATAGAATTCAAAGACAAGAAACATATGGTGTGGCTCTTGGGAGCATTTGCCTCCGCCGCAGGTATACTTTCTGGAGTTGACCAGTCAATTATTAGTGGTGCATCCATAGGAATGAATACTGCTTTGAACTTAACTGATCACCAATCGTCCCTTGTCTCTAGTCTTATGCCATTGGGTGCTATGGCTGGCTCAATGATGATGACTCCATTAAGCGAGTATTTTGGAAGAAAGAAAGCAATCGTCATTTCTTGTCTTTGGTACTCTCTCGGGGCTGGACTTTGTGCTGGAGCCAATTCTCATGAGATGATGTTTGCAGGTAGATTCATTCTTGGAATTGGCGTTGGAATCGAAGGAGGCTGTGTTGGTATTTATATTGCTGAATCAGTTCCAGCTCAGGTTCGTGGAAATTTGGTTTCCATGTATCAGTTCAATATCGCTTTGGGTGAAGTTTTTGGTTTTGCAATTGCCGCAATATTTTATGACATTCACGGTGGTTGGAGGTTCATGGTAGGCTCTTCTTTGGTTTTCTCGACAATCTTATTTGTAGGTTTGCTCTTTCTCCCGGAATCTCCTCGTTATTTGATGTACAAGGGAAAGGTTGGTGAATCATACAATGTCTGGAAGAGATTAAGAAATGCAGACGATGAAAGTAGTAAAATAGAATTCTTGGAGATGAGGCACAATGCTATAGATAATGAATACAAAAGAGCCCACGAAAGCAAATTTCAAGCTTGGATGGACCTTTTCACAATTCCAAGAAATAGACGTGCTTTATTCTATGCTGTTCTCATGGTCTCTTTTGGCCAATTAACTGGTATTAATGCAGTCATGTATTATTTGTCCACCCTTATGCACAAGATCGGTATCAATACTAGAGGGTCAGTTTTCATGTCACTTGTTGGAGGAGGATCATTATTGATTGGAACAATTCCAGCAATTTTATGGATGGATAGATTTGGCCGTCGTGTTTGGGGCTTGAATATTATTGGATTTTTCATTGGATTAGTTCTTGTTGGTGTTGGATATAGATTCAATTCAGTCACTCAAAAAGAAGCTGCCCTTGGAGTCTATCTTACTGGTATTATTTTGTATATGTCATTTTTCGGTGCATATGCATGTTTGACATGGGTTCTACCTGCCGAATCGTTTTCTTTGTCAACTAGATCCGTCGGTATGACAATCTGTTCATCATTCCTTTATCTTTGGTCATTTACGGTCACTTATAATTTTACCAAGATGCAAAATGCATTCACTTACACTGGGTTGACCTTAGGTTTCTACGGTGGTATAGCTTTCATTGGTTTCATCTATCAAATTTTATTCATGCCTGAAACAAAGGACAAGACATTAGAGGAAATAGATGATATATTCTCCAAGTCTTCTTTCCAGGTTGCAAGAGAAAATATTACAAGCATTAAGAGTTTCTGGAGTTTTAGCTAGTTAGTGAATAATTGTTAGCAACAAAATGAAACCTTTTTGCACCCAAATTACCTTTATCTACCTAAAGACATAAAAAAGAATAGTCGCTTGTGTAATGCTATTGAGGGGGCCAAGTAGTCTAAAGTGGACTTATGGTCTGCTGGGCAATGGTCTAAAATTTGAACACCACGGTCGACATTAGTTTTTGGTTGTTCTTTAGTCGCCTATTGGAAGAATGATTTCTATGCGTTTATTAAGTTAGAAGGTGGGCTTAAATATCAAGTATATGAAACAGTGAGCATGATAGCGATATTTGCAATTGCACATTATATCAACGAACTGACTTCAAATTACAACTGATAGCAACTTGAAAAGTCGGCGAGAGAATGGTACTGTCCTATTTACTACTATGCTATTCACTATAATTTTTATCTTCGATCTATGAGCCGAATGGAGTAGTTCGTACCAGTACTTTTAAGCTTTGCAGCTTATAACGTTCCTTTATTTTGAAGAAATTCAAATGTGATTGGTAATGTTTTTCTTTCAATTGCCTCTGATTGATATCATTGGCAGCAAGGACATCTTCACATCTTTACATCTTACTAATAGAGAGTTAATACTCAGTTGGCCCATCGATCATTTTACACCCTGTACAATGCAAAACCAAATAATTTTCGCTGCCATTTCTCAAATGATATTACTCCAAAAAGTAACTCAAACAAGGTAAGTATGTTTCGGAATTAAAAATATACCAAACTTTGTGTACTTTACGTCAAAACATTATGAAATAAGGGCAATATAGCAAAAATAATAATTCCGATACCGGGAGTCGAACCCGGGTCTGCTCGGTGAAAGCGAACCGTGCTAGCCGTTACACTATATCGGAAACTGTTGTGAAGGAATCAATGCTCTCTGTGGACAAATCAAGACTGAAAAAACAAAAAATAAAACCTCCTCAAAAAATCACCTAATTTTTTGGTAACATCAATAAGGGGTTTCTACCTCAGGGTCTCCTCCAACCATTTGATATGACTTAGAGGAAGATTTATATACTATGTAGTATATTTGATAAACTTAAAAGCATGCGACTTCGTAAAAAATACTTTATGGATAGCACCCAGAAATTGAATAATTTTGAATGGAAATGAACTGGAAGTTTTAGACCGGGAATTATTCCTTATATTGGGCTCTTTGATTGTATAGTAGACTTATATACTGTGAAGGGAGTAGGTAAGACTATAATCGCAATTCATGCCACTTCTCAAAAAAAATGCTGTTATTTGAAATACAATGGTGGAGCAGAAGTAATTTCCATGATGTTCCTCCGTAGATTCTACTATCTTGTATACTATATAGATCTCACTTGAGCTTGTTGTTGTTCATAGAAATATTATTTTGAAAAATTAGGAAAACTTCGAAGTACTTCCACGAACATCAAATGATTTTCAACAAAAGAGAGCCTTACACCTGAAGCATGCTTTACACTTAGAAATACAGACATCTTTAATAACACCAAGCAATCATTGTGTCGCGAGTAAGGGCCACCTTCTACTACCAATTAGAAACACAAAAATTCTGAAACTCTGAGGACGGGCTTTCACTTAATGTCTTGATCTACTGTAATGCCTGATTGATGCTTTTAACGATACAGTGGTAAATGTTTTCTTGTTATCCACGGTTCAATCTGCAAGTTCAATTTGAGTTTCAATATATGCCTAAAAGATGCCATAAACAAAACTATTTTCTTTGCTAGACAAATTATGTAGATTTTACTTCATACTTACCTGAAGTATACGAAACTGAAGTAAATGCACCCTCGGGGGTGTCTCCAGGGTTAATAATGTTGCCTGCCAACTCGTTTTCAAAGTCATCTACATCGGCATTTTTCTCGAACCATCCTTTCTCGAATGGACCAATAGCAGGAACTCCTGAAACTGGAAAGTAAGAGGATAATATATAATATAAAATAAATGCCGAAAAGAAGCCTGCGAAGAAATTTAAGTCATAAACTCTTGTGGCTCCAATTGGAACCTTGTGCGTCTCAGTGGCCCCAACAAAACCAACAATGTTGGGCAAGATTCCACCGATATAAGCAGCATAAGCTCTCCAATTGCACCCAATGAAATTGTATTTGTATACAGAAGGAAGTGTAGACTCTGGAGCCTTCATTGAGTATAAATGAGTCAAGAAAATACGACCTCTTCTGAGGTAGTAATAATCACAAGCTACCACACCAGCAATTGATGAAAGGAAAACTGAGTAAGCAGATAAATAAGTCGTGAACATGGAAGAAGAAGAAGTTAACTTCCATGGACAGATACAAAGTGCAACAGCAGCACACAAGTAGCTTCCTCTTCTGATACTCATGAATCTAGGTAACAAGGCGGTGACATCAGTACCAAAAGAAAGTGAATTGGCGCTAATGTTGGTTCCCAACTGAGCCAATGCAAATGCAAGACCGATCAAAAATACCCCAGCTCTGTTACCAGATGTATAATTGTCCAAGAATCTTCCTAGAACATCTATTGGTGACCAATACGCCACTCCATACATTGATTGAGATGCTGAAGTGACCAAGATTCCAATCAAGGATGTGAGAGAAAAGCATAAAGGAATAGAGAGAGAGTAAACTAAATACTTCATACTGAAGGATGGCTTGGTAGCAAAACGAGAGAAGTCAGGTGCATTAGTGATTAAGGTTGCAAAATTAGCCAAGCAATTCATTGTGGATGTAACAAATGCCCAACCCAACTTACTTCCTTTAACTGTAGCTGGGGTATGGACTACAGGACCGATACCGCCTGCCTTTACAATAGTCCATACCAAGAATGATATACCTGCAACAGGAACAACATAAGCTTTAACTGTGAATAAGTGCCTAATTTTATGAGGTGGAAACCAAAGGAATGGCAAGGAAAAAAGCCAGAACAAGAAGAAACTTAAGAATTTGAAAGTAGTCAAGTCAGGATCACTGATGCCGTTGGTCATCGTCTTGTCTAGATTTTGACCAAATATTGATCTCAACATGACCTCAAAGCATGGACCAGCCACAGAGCATTGAACTGCATACCAGACGGCAGACATCACCACTCTGTTGAGGACTGGCCAGAGGGATCCGTAGATTCCAAAGGAAGATCGAACAGAAACAGGGAAAGAAATATGGTAGTATATGCCAACCCTGGCAGCCTGAGATACAAATAAACCAGTAATTGTATAACCTATCCAAACAGAAATCCATGTCTGCCACCAATTCATACCTCCCAGCTGAATTCCAGTTGCAGCAATCTGCCAGGTATTAATATTGAATGAATCAGCAACCCAGAAGAAGACGTAGTTGTACCAAGCCCATTGACGTCTTTCAGCTTCAACCGGGCGCAAATCGTGATTGTATAGAAACATCTGAGAGTGAGTTAATTCTCCCTTGGGCTGGACTTCAATCCACTTGACAAGCTTCTGCAAGAAAGTGTCATTTTTGAATTCAACTTCAGCATCTTCGACAGAGCCTCTTTCTATCGAGATAACAGTTTTAATCTTTTCGTCTTTAGATTTCATTATTAGGGTACTCTCTTCTTGGATTATAAATCATGTTGCACCAGTTGACCTGGGATTTTCACATTCATTTATAATTGCCAGTCAAAGGCATTGTTATAGCTTACAGGAGAAAGACACAATGGAAAGCACAATCCGATATTTTTGCATACTACATATGTTATTGGTAAAAGTGGAGCTCTTATCGGTAGTGTCTGGGTAACTGCATGGTCCAATTAACACATACTATTCAAGTATAAAATTCCACGACTCGGCATTTGTATTTTGCGCTCTCATCAGACCGACGGACCGGTATTCGGCATATTTCGCCGCATCATTTTGACTTAAATGAGCTGCCCCCACCCCCGATAAAGCAAAAATCATCCAGAAAAACATATCGAGACCATAGTCAGTAGAGAGTAAGAGAATAAGAGAATATACTTCTTAATGTGTCTAGTATCGGTTATTTCGTGAGTTACTTCTGAACAAACTGAAATGTCCGTATTTCGAGGACGTTATTTTCCGGTTATAATATAAAATAAAATATTACTGAGTAAGTGGCTGCAAGAGAATCTGTAAATTCCAGATGTTCTTTGCATACTCTTTACTGTTGTACCTAGCTTGAATCTAATATAATAATTGCTATTTCTGAGGATTTCCTTCTTGGGCAATTTCCGGCGAGTTTGTGAGTTGGGTCTCAGCTTTTGCCTGTTCTGCAAGCTCTACAAATCTATCCTGTTATGGAGGGTTTTGATTTCCTTATCATTGCTCTCAAATAGACCCCTGCGCCATCCGAACATTTTCGCAACTTTTTTTTAATCACGGTAGTTACTGATTGAAGTGTCTGCTTAAGAGATCCAATTGAGGAGTATGGTTTTCAGTTTGTATTTCATATTTAGGGACGGGCCATATCCAGGACGCCTCTGCAGAGATCCTCTTTGAGTGGTTGTGGAGCATTGCATGTTGCCAAAGTGTTGGTGTATCTGACTTTGTGACCTTATCTACAGTTGATTAGGAAAATGTTGACCCATCTACTATTAGAGATCAATTGCCATCAGTGTCAACGATGGAGAAAGTTGACCGTATTGAGTAAGAGGAATATTAAATTTTCAATTCAATAAAGTATAGATACACATCTTTGAAGATTAGGTAACTGATAACATTTTGATGCTTCTGTAGTGTACACGATATATATGTTTGCTTCGCTCTGCATAATGTGGTTTTTTTGTAACTTCAATACAGATTCTGTCAAAAATACAGTATCTACAAATAAGGAATAAACTGCGCGAAAGAACACCGTTATGAAGTGGAAAGTTTGTTTTCAAGAATGATAAAATTTCAATTCCAAATCCCATTATTCGCCCAAATGTCGATTTCAGAACAAACTATTTCTAAAGTTAATACTCGCTACACCAACGTCACAGTTGCAAAATGACATAACTCCTGCACTCCTGCACCAACAGAGCCTTTGCGCTACTTCCGGACACCACCGGAATACGTTTGGCTGAGCTGTGAAGTAATGGCCATTTCGAAGCGACAGTTGTCAAACTACTTTTCAATTTTCAATCTCTTCTTCTTGCTTTATTTGATTTTCCAGTCAATTGCTTCAGATTATTATACACAATTTCAGCATTTTATACGCAACATCAGAATATCCTTCCAAGCATTTGTAATACTATTAGTGTCTTGCTCCTAACATCCGCTTGTGCCGTAGCACACTTCACACTATTAATAAAACAGACAACAAAACAGCATGTCAGTTGGGAAAATCAAGAAAGGGTTGACGGATTTTGGGTCCAATGTCAAAGAGACAGTTGTGTCTGTCTCGGATACTGTGACCACGGTTAGAATTCACCGGGACTACGACAAGGACGACGAACTCATTGAACACTACAAACACGATTTGACTAAGGCAAAGCTGGGACTAAGCTACATCGCCTCTCAGCAGAAGAAAATGGCACTGAGCCACTGGGAAAAGCTCTTCAAGCTCAACATTCGAATTGTAGAACACTTCATTCATCTTTTGGGAACTGACTCTCTCAGTTTCAAGGGTATTGAGGATTACTACCATGATTTTGACAAGTTCCTGGCCACAGAAGAAATACCCATGGTTCATCCCAAGGAGAAGCAGTTCCTCATAGAAAGCGTACACCAGGAGTTGGTCAACTACATGAGTTCGTTACAGCAGGGAAGATATAAGATCACTCAGGAATGGGAGATTCATGAAAAAAGTCTCAAGCTTAGAATTACAGAAATGAACAAATATATCAGCGATACGCTAAAGTTGATCAAAAAGAGAAACAAGAGGAAGACAAACTATATCAAAACCGAACACAAGATTTCCAAGTTGATGAAGAAGACGGCACCGCTTGAGGCCAAAGAACAGGACCAGTTGAACACCCTCGAGTTTTCACTCAAAGAAGAAGAAAAGGAATACACGAACATGAACGACAAACTCAAGTCCATCTTGCCTCATTTAATTTCTTTCTTGGACGAGTTCGTAGAAAACATCACCAAGATCATCTTGTGCCAGCAGGTGGACACTTATAAGGAAATTGCACAAATGCTTGATTATTTCTGTACTTTTCACGGCTTTTTAGAAACTTCCGGTGACCCAGAAAACAAAATCCAATCTTACGAAGACATTATCAGTAAATGGGAAGAGGCTACTACTCCAACGAGATTGCAAATCGAATCGTTCATATCCATCATCTACGACAAGAAACCTGAGTTGATAGATACCGAGATTGATGAAAAGGATAAAACTCTGTCAGCTACAAAGATATGGAACAAGATCACGGATAAGGTTGTTGAAAAGAAACACACGGTCAAAACGAAAGATCATGTCAACGGAATCTTCAACGACTATTTGTCTGTTGATCCACTTCAGGCTTTTCTTCAGAACAATGACCCCAATAGCAATATCTCTGAGACGTATCATCCATCCAAGGTGGTTGATGTTGACGATGTCTATATTCCCGCACCTGTTACAGCGCCAGTCATTTCCCCTAAATTACCGCCAAGAGTAAATACCGCTCAAACATACAAACCTTTGCCTATTGTAACCGCCAGTAAAGTCACTACATCATTGCCACCCCTCCCACCAGACAGATTTGTTTACAACAGAAACTTCTCCCGTAGTGATTCCTTGGACTCAATACATTCTGATAACGAGTCAATTATCTCTGATTCTTCTTCCCACAGTTCAACTTCTCTTGTCAGTGACATTCTCCTTCACAGTGCCTCCGCTGATGTTGTGAACAAGCACTTGAAGAAGGTCTACAACTCATCTAAGAATGACATAAACTACTCACCAATTCCAGAGAGATTTGCGGACTTGGATATACCTCCCGCAACAGATGATATTACATTCCAAAAGACAACATCAGTTACATACAAGTTGCACGAGTTCAACAAGTTCTTCGATAAGATTATTGGATTATCGGATTCGATGCAATTGGACCGTCGTATTTTGAAGGCTAAGTATGATTTCCCTGGTATCGAACCAGGTGACTTGTCTTTCAAGATGGGGGACAAGATTGAAATCATCTTCGACTTTCAATCCATTGACACTTTGTATAGTAATGACCAGAAGAACTGGTTGATTGGGGCCTCCAAATTCGGACAAGAGCATTTCAGGATTGGATTTGTTCCAAGCAATTATTTCTAGAGTGGTGACATTATTAATACCTTTATTTGACTTCAATTACATACATCTATACATATATATTTAATCAATCTCGCACTCAAGAAGATCGAACAATGAACCCAACACTTTTTCTGCGTCCGCTCTAACACCATTGTGAAAGAATTCACTGGAAATATACTGTTTCAAGTTTCCGTTACCCTTAAACACTTCTTTCTTAACTTCTCTGGTCAAGTCAAAATCAACATATTGGTCGTAGACATAAGTTGCGGATACTATTGGAACCTTGGTTTCATACAACTTTTTAGCATCGTACAATGAGCTCCATTCTTTGTTATTGTGAAGAGCGTAGGCAAGTTCCTTGAATTTCTTCAATTCAGCAAAATCTTCGTACAATGACTTGTAGACCATTTCGCCTGTGAAGTAAACTTCATCTTCGGAGTCCTGATTGAACACAAACTTTAAGTTCTCTGCAGCGTATCTTAATCTGTCGCTACTCCATTCACTCAGCTTCTTGCCCAAACCATTTCCATCACAGTAAATTGCTTCAAGAAACAAAGGGTAGATGATGTTCGTATCGAAGGTAGAGTCGTTTTGAACTTGATTGAGGATTTGATAAGTGGGGAATCCGAAAGTAGACAAGTCATAGTCGAACTTAACTACCAATTGATGAATATTGTCCGTTCCACCAGTAGCACCAAATAACAAACCCAACTGTTGGAAACGTTCCACACTCAAATTACCACCATTAGGGAGAGTAACTTTGTTTTTGGAGAGGTAAGTGAGAATGCTTCTAACTTTCAGTTTGTCCTGAGGATATTTATCGTAATAATGTTCGTTTCTTTCTCTAGTTCGGGCGTAGGTGGCCGAATGAACATCGTCAGGTGAGAAATTAATTGGAGGTACACCACCAGTGACCAACACCTCCTTCAACGATGTATCATATTTGGACAAATAGGTGAATGAAGTGAAACCTCCATAAGATTGTCCCAATAATGACCATTTTTCAATGCCCAATGCTTTTCTCACAGATTCGTAGTCTTCCACTATAGAATCGGCTCTGAAGTTAACGATAAACTTCAACTGTCTTGAAGTATATTCTTCTTTCAGCTCGCCTTCTTTCTGTGGAAGTATATGGTTGAAAGTACCCACTTCTAAGGGCGTGGAAAGACCCGTCCCTCTTTGATCCAAAAAGAGAATTTGATACCCTCTATCCAACAAGACCTTTGTGAAGGCAGTACTCGAGAGCGGCACACCACAGGGAAAACCGGGCCCACCTTGAACATAGCAGATAATCTTAGAATTTTCTGGAAGAACCAAATTCGTCTTAATTTCTGGAGATATGCGGACATCATGGAACTTTTCATCGTACTTCTGGGTGATATTTGCTACAATAGTTATTTCCTTTACAGTGCATCCGGGAATTTCAACCCCAGAATATGAGAGAGGAACTTGAAATTTGAGTCTGTAGTTAACAATGTCCTTGACACGGAAAAAGTCTACAATTTCATACGATACCATGCTGACTGTGAATAATTGAGTTCTAATTTAGGGCAATTGAAGAAGCGATGAAAAAGAGCCTAAAGATATGACTGAAAAATGGAACGTACGTCGTTTGGTTGAATGGCTCTGCTTATGTCAGCACCATACAGAAGATCCCGGCAGACTTATAGGTCTATGCGACTATTACCTGAGCTGAGTGGTAATATTGAACATAAATTCGATGTTTTTCATAATGCTCATCAACCAAGATTCATTCAATTTTGGGGGTTTTCTTAAAGTTGAAAGTTGAAGTTGGAAGAATAGTTTGTTTTCTACTGATAACTGCTTCAATTAACTATTAATATGATACAATAGATTGTTTTCGGAACGATAACAATTAAAAGACGGATCCCGCTTCTGAGGAGAATTATTCTGATTCTTCTATATTACGGCAGATTAATATTCTATCTATTCTAAATCTTGATTGCTCTAGAAATTCGCAGCCATTTAGGAGTAGCAATTGTTTCGCAGCAAATGTCAACTCCAAGAATCAATTACAGCTTATATTGCGGAATTTTTCTTTAGCAATCTGCACAAAATTCTATTTACCAGACGCGTAAATTATGCAAATCAAATGCAAATAAGTAATCCAAACCATTAAGACTTCTCTTTTTCTTTCTGTAATAAAGCAATACCACTTTCACAATTATTTCATACCAGACAGCCACAAGCTCTTGTTCTACGTATCGCTCAATGACGCGTTCCTCCTCCAGAGCTTCCAAACAGCTGGTTTTGTTTAACAAGCCAATTCTTCCTACCGTTAAAGAACCCATTTCCACTAAAGAACTACTCGTACGACTTCAAGCTTTGAGTGACGAGTTTTCGACTCTAGACCAAGAAAATCTTGATACGGACTCCCTCAAGCACTTCCAGTCGGATTTGATCAACAAGAAGTTGCTCGGCCATGCCAACGCTGGTGTCCAGGCTTTTGTCTGTTGTGCTCTAGCAGATGTTCTCAGAATCACAGCACCCAATGCTCCATTTACGGCTTCTCAGCTTTCAGAATTGTTTAGGGGCTTTTTCCGCCAGTTCAAACGTCTTGCCGATCCTGAAAATGCATATTTCCACCAACAATGCTACATCTTGAAACGTTTGGCTGAAGTAAGATCAATCATTCTCATCACGGACTTGCCCGATTCCGAGCAATTGATAGAATTGGCCTTTGACACGTTCTACAGTTTGGCCACTAGGAACTTCCCTAGTAAGATCGAGCCGTTGGCAGGTGATATTCTCGCAGAAATCGTATCTGAAGCTGAAGTCATATCTCAGAAAGTATTGAAGTTGATCTTGAACAAGTTCCTTACTGCCACTGACTCGAGTAGTATCTCGGCAATAACGACAAACACCGCGTACAACTTTTCCCTCCAGATCTGTGAGTTGAACTTGGATAGAATGTCGAGACTTGTCGCGCAATACTTCTCAGAATTGTTGTATGATAGTAACACGCATCTTGCAGTTTCAGGAAAAGAGAGTGAGAAGTTATCCAATGCTCACAGCAACCTCCACAAAATCCACAATCTTTCTGTTCAAATATGGAAGAGTATTCCTGAACTTTTATCTTCTGTCATGGGACTAATTGACGATGAATTAAATGCAGATGACGAAGAGATCAGAATATTGGCTACTGAAAGTATTGGACAAATGATCGGCTCGGCACCTATAAGCTCGTCTGTTTCTGTTACGAAGGTTAATTTTTTCATTTTCCATAGGGAAACATGGACCAATTGGCTCAAGAAGACAACAGACGTATCACCCGCTGTGAGAGCGAAGTGGGTAGAACAAGTACCAGGAATCATAGGTTTCTCCAGCTTATCTACTACAGAAGTGAATAACGCATTATGTGGATGTCTTCACAAATGTTTGTTGGATACTGATGAAAGAGTCAGATCTGCTGCTTGTAAGAGTATTGAAACCATCCTGTTTGAGAATTTCACGAATAGACTCTGCAACAAAAATATCTTGCAAACGTTGTCACATTTGTCTAGAGAGAAGAACCCCAAAATCAGGAATAGTGCAATAAGTATTTTCAGCTCGTTGTACGATAATTATGAACAAACAGTAGCCAAGAACCAAGTGGTTAACTTTGGGTCTCACAGCGAAGATGAGGCGACCGACTTACAGAAGTTCATATCACAAGACATCCCTAATCAAGTTTTATCATTAATGTATATTAATGATCCCTCTATTAATCATGTTGTGGATATCAGTATTTATGACAAGTTATTACCAATTTCTGAAAGCAACACCGTCAAGAGAGTAGCCAGAATGGCAAAGTTCTTTGGTAACTTGGACTCCAAAGGTAAGCAGTCGTTTATTGCTGTGAACAAAAGGCAACAACAGGTGTCCAAAGTATTACAATCATATGTGGAAACGGCTGAAGCCTACAGCAAACTTGGTTCAAATTTGGAGGATAAGGAAAATGCCGGCAACCCCAAGTTTGACGAAAGAAACAAGCTTACCAGTAAACTTCAAAAGATAATAGAATGGATTTGTGTTTCGTTTCCTGATGGTTTGAATACCTTTGCGTGTCTTGAAAGATTCTATAAAATCAAAAAGACAAGACTCTTTTACTTAATGAAATTGTGTATCTCACCAGAATCTGATTATAATACAGTGAGAAATTCATTCAAAGAATTATTGTTGAAATTAAATGACAACAAGAACATACACTTGGAAGGCAAAAGAAATAACATTTCTACTAATGATATGGTCAAAAACTTCAAGTTGTTGATGTTGAGATCATCTCTCTTGATCTTCAACAAATCTAATATACCAGAGTTGATAAACTATTCGAGAGATCCTAAGCATGAACTAAATTCCTCGTCCAATGAAATCTTAGAGCATATTTCAAATATCGTTCCTGATGTATTCAAGTACCACATTGATGCTTTGACCGAGTTGATAACCGAAAACAAAGAATCAAGCTTACCTAGATCACACAATCTTCGAACTATATACCAATTTATCAAGAAATTCCCTACTATGTTTCCGAAGGACATTGCATTCACTGAAGCCTTGAAGAAAATTTCTACCGCTGGAACTCCCCGTGAAGCCAGGTATTCAACAAAGATCCTCGGCTTAAGCTCGAAGAAGGAATTGTACGCTTCCGCAATAGTTAATCTGATTTATCCTTTAGATACTAGTCACGCAAACTTTGCAACTCATCTTTCTGCAATATCTGAATTGTTCATAATATGTCCATTATCTATCCAAGAGGAAGCAAGCGAGATTACATCACTTTTAATTAAAGAGATTTTTTTGAAGAATAGAGATATTGACAAGGACGCCATAAAGAAGGAAGGTGAATGGATAGACGATGAGACCTTGGATTTAAGGTACAAGTCGCACACTAATCTATATGAGAAGTTGCTTGGATTAAGATTATTGGTAAACAGACTTAAAGGTTTAATCCAGGATGTGAACACACTTTCTGACCTGGCAAAAGAAGATATCAGCAGTAATGCACAACCAGTACTCAAGCTATTGATGTCATTTATAGGAAATTCAGGAGAAATTATCAACAAGAATTCTCCAACTTGGCCAACTCCAGAATTGTACAAGCTGAAGCTCCGTCTTTCAGCTGGTTTTAATTTGCTTAAACTCGCGAAATATCCTATCTACAGTGAATTGATATTGTCAACCACCTTGAGAAAGCTAAGTTTCTTATTAACAGACTCCAGTTATGACGTGAGATCCCAATTTTTGAACAGTTTGCAAAGAAAATTGGCCGATGAACTTATCTCGGAAAGATTTTTAGCTCTTATATTTTTCTCGGCTATGGAACCTTCCATCGAGTTGAAGAACAATAGCGTAATGTGGATTAAATCTCTATACAGAAGACAGGAATCTAAAGATAGTATTAAGTTTGAGAAGACTTTGGTTCGTATAGTACAAATTCTTGCCCATCATGAACAATTCCTCTCCTTCTTACATCTGGAAGTGGGCACAGAAGAAGAAAATCTAATAAGGGCATATACTTTTGCAATGAAGTTTCTCACCTTCTATATTATTATGATTGCAAAGTCGGAAAACATATCGCTTCTTTACTATTTTGCTAGCAGAATTAAACAACATCGAGACGCTACAATCGACTCAGAACTCTATGAGGAAGATGAGATGGTTGAAACTGTTCTCAATCTATACCGAGTTGCAGAATTAGCTCAATTGATCATCAAGGAATATTCAGATCAGAAGAACTGGCCAATGCAAACATGGCAAGGAAAGCTTAAATTGCCAGCTGACATCTACGCTCCAATGACAAGCGTCACGGAAGTGCAAAGGGTTATCACCAAAGTATTTATTCCAGACAAGATCCAGTTGGACCTCAGAGGACCTATCAGAAAGAGATTGTTTGGAGTTGGAACCAAGAGGAAATCCACTTCTGTTCCAGGTGGTATAAAGAAATCTAAAGCAATGTCTGTGCCCAAGCCAAAGAAGAGTGTGCCTCAAGTAAGAAGGACAACAGCACCTTCTAGGAAGAGTTCTCGTTCAACGAAGAAGGTGAGCTACGCAGAAGAGAAATCCGACTCCGAACTGAGTTATGAGGAACACGATCATACCAGCTTCTAGTATATGTCTACAGTAAACACAAGTAAATAATTAGGGTATATAATTATAATGCATGATATATTTAGTGAGTTATTCTATCAGTGAGCTATTGCTCCATTTCCTTTATGCTATTCCAGTTACGATTTTTCTGCAAGTCCTCGCCAAGGATGAGAAGTCTAGCAGCGGCTGGATACTTTCTATCGCTAACAGCAATAGGTAAGTCTTCAGTTAAAACGTTGAAGAGTTTGGATGCTTGGATGCCATACTTCCCAGAAAACTCCTTAGCAGCAGCTTCCCACCAATTGCCCAAAATGGAGAAATGAGCATTTATAAGGAGGTTGAGGTCTCTATTTAGAAGACGGGCAAGGAATTTCCACGTAGCCTCGAATGAGTAGAATGGTAATTGTTGAGGATAATCAAGTAGCCTACTCATAGTCGCCCAGACCATACAAATACCAGACACTCTTTCGTCATATTTGGTGTCATCTTCCCATTTATTATCTCTTCTTTTCCAACCCATCCTGGCCCTTCCCTCTTCAGAGTCTATGGAACAGGTGTAGCCGATAATGTATGGACATTTTTTGACAAACCTAGACGACAAGAAGTATTCGAACTCCGTGAATGTCTCTAGTAAGGTGTATGCAAGATGTGCCAATGGCAATGCGGCATTTGGCTTGACTATAACTTCTGTTTCAGCTTGGTCTACTATTGCCTTAGCGACGAAGTTCAAGATCCACTTATAGGCCAATTCGTTCGATTTAGCCTGCGATACTAATTCTACTACCTCATGTTTAATTCTGTTTAGCTGTTGGTAGGAATTGGACAATTGTCCGAATTTGGGGTTAATTTTACGCTTCAACAAGTTGACTAATTTTTTCAAGTCCTTGTTTTCATTCATGGGGCCAATAATAGTTTCTTTGATGTCCATGATATTCTTCTTATATTCTAAGAAGCTCTTCTCTACAGCATCGAAGTCTGTCAATGAGTTCTGTTGGACAGCTCTTCTCTGTTCTTCCTCTTTCTTAGCTTCAGCTTCTAGTCGCGCTCTTTCTCTTTTCTGGTTTTCAAGCTCTACTTTCTGCTGCTTTTCCTTTTCGGCCTGTTCTTGTTTGAGTCGTCTTTCTTCTGCCAACTTAGCTTCCTGTTTCTTGCGTTTGAGATCATCATCTTCCTTTTTGCGTCTTGAGTCTTCCTCTTTACGGCGTTTCTCTTCAACTATACGACGTCTTTCTTCCTCCTCTTTTTGTCTCTTCATTTCTTCGAAACGTCGTATCCTTTCCTTCTCATCGTTTATGAGTTTCTGAACAAGAATATCCTGCGACCGAATTGTCTGTTGAACCTCTGTTTTTAAATCTTCGATGACTGCCTTTTCAGAGATGGAATTGAGGTGAAGTCTGCTGTGTAAGTTGTCAACATCGAGCTGGAGTTTCTGAAGCTTTTCAGTTATGTGATCGTGAAGAAAGCTGGATGCCTGTTTTCGTTGGAAGGCAATTTTCAAAGCCGTCTCTTTATGGGTTTGCTCAAAATTAGTGGCTTCTAATGCTGAAGCCGATTCAAGTGTTTTGGCGATGCTGAATGCTTTATTAGACTCATTGACGATGGTTATAGCAGTCTCTTGTGCCTGGAGATGAAGCATTCCAGTTGGAGAGGACACCTCCACTAAGAGCTGGAAATCGGCAGGAATCCCAAACCTCATATTCTTTGTTAAGGAATTGGTACGAAAGTGTGTAGTTGAAACGAGTGAATAGAGAATGTTGGAATGGATGAATGGAATATAACTGATAAATAGATCCACGATTTAATATTCCTACTTTCTTTGTGCGAAAGTAAATTTTACTGAGAAATAGTGCAGATTAGTGAGAGAAATACTGAGCCATAGAAATTAGCGACAGATAAGGATGAAATTGACAAAAGAAGTTCATAAGAAAGATGGCTGAAAAGTAAGAATTCTTTATCACACGTAGGCTATACTTCTGTCTTCGCTACAATTGACTCTCAAATAGGCTCACTACTGAGTATACGAGGAGACTAATAGTAGCAAGAGCCGCACTATTTTCACTACTCTCTTTTCAATTTATTAGTACCCATATTTACTCTCGACACACTGCTCTGCGTATTTCTCAACCTTAACTGAACCAATATTTACACACAAAATTTTTCAGAAATAGCCAATTCAAATTCGATTCTTCAGACCGTACAGCTCAAACCCACCAAAAAACACCAAAAACATGAGTCTCAGCAAGTCGTTTGTGCGTCTGTTCTCAGGCTCGGCATCGGTCAAAAGAACCGGATACTCTACTGTGCATCCGGTTCATCATCTTGTCAAAGTTAACAAACCAGCTTTGAAACCAGCATACCAAAGTCTTTTGATACCCAAGGACGACATAAAATCTGTAGGTTTCAAGCCCTCGGAAATCGATCAGGATAGAGTGGCGGAATACTATGAGAATATAGTCAAATCTGACTTGTTATTGCACAACTACCAGCACGACTCCGTTGTTCTCAAAGGTAACAAGAAGAGATCATGGGGTGAAGACTCTCCATACAAGTTGTACCGTAACTTGAAGAAACCCAAGGGAGTCTCCCGTCCTACTAAGGATATTCATCCTATTAGATACAACAATATTCCTGAAGTTTCGCTGATCATTATCCAGGCCTACAACAGAGATGCATTGGAAGAGTCGTGGTTGAACATTTCGACCAGATTGCAATTATCGCAGATCACCAACGTTAAGGCTAAACAGATTTACGCTAAAGCCAACATCTTGCCTTGGAGACTTAGAAGAGGGAAGCCTTGTGGAGGTAAAGTTGAGTTGACAGGCAGAGACATGTCACAGTTCATCTCAACTTTAACAGAATTGGTATTACCAAGAATAAGAACTTTCCAGGGTATTAAAAACTCTTCTGGTGATAACAATGGTAACATCACTTTTGGATTGGATCCTGAAGACGTCAAAGGATTCCCAGAAATTGAGAACTTCCAAGAGTTGTTTCCTAACTTGACCGGAATGCATATCACATTCAAGACCAATGCAGGCACTGACGATAGGGCCAGAACCTTGTTGAGTTCGTTGGGGTTCCCATTCTACAACTCATGAATCTGTATATATAACATCTGTACATAGGAATAGACATGAGAAAAAGACAGTCGTACAGAAATTCATTGCGAGAAGATAGAAGTATAAACTATTGAGATATAAAAGATAGTCAAGAAAGGTCAAGGCAGAAAAAATAATGATATAAAGGGAAAAATCAGAGCAATGGAAACGAAAATAAGGTACAATTTGAGCAGTTTGTCTGAACACTTCAGGTTGCGAAATTTTCAATTCGCGAAAAGAATGAAGTGTAGAGCCTTCATTTTGCAACTAAAATAAATTGTTTATATTTATCTATTTCTCAGAGTTACTCTATTCCACTTCATATATTTTCATTGCCCGTATTATTACGTATTCACAAGTATTCAGACATCTTGTATGCATTAACAATCTTAATTACTTATATGCCACAACCACTTGAATCCATAGTACACGAGTACAATGTACTCTACTCCAACAGGATACATCAAAAAGATAAACGATGGAGTGACGGAATTCTCAGATTCTACGAGTTCAACAGCAAGCTTGAAATAGCCAACGAAAGTGGAATAATAATCACAACCGATTTCATCAAAAACAAACCGAATTCTCATACTCTTTCAAAAACACTTATTCCTGATAATGAATTCAAGTTACCTAATAATAAACTCATCCTACAGATCAGCGACAAGATTTCCGTATACCGCAGAGACATATCACGTATGTTCGTGCTGCAGGAATCACATAAGCCTATAATAAAACGTGAGCCTTCAGACTCGATGTTGACATTAGTCAACTCGTCCCTTTTAAATGGCTCTATTCGGAGAAAGCGACGCGTCGGGCTCAGAAGAAGGGTTAAATTAGACCCGGGATGGGAGTGCTCAATACCTAAATCAACCTCACATGAACCACAAATACCAGTGGTAGGCAAACCTAAAGATTTTCTTCCTAGGATCAGAGTAAAAACTGAACCAGGATTTGCAACTCCAATTATAAAAAAAGTGCCTGCATCACATTTAGAACAGCCTTTTATTCTGCCTCAAATTGAAACTAGAAAACTACCTTCAACATTGATATTAACACCTTCTAAACTCCCAGAACCGTCAGTTGCCATTAATCAATTGACAACAGATATGTTACAAACACCTAGATCTCTGCAACGCATACCTCCTATGTCAGCTAGACACTTTCGCTACTTGCTGGGAGTGTTGGGGTCAGAACCATCTCAGGAACTTGTAATTCCTATTAAGATCCCCTCGGCGCTAGATATCAAGGTCAAGGAGGAGATTCCTATTCAATCAACAAAGGGTTTGGAAGATGCAGATATCATCTACGATCTTTCTGATTTTGAGGAAGACGAGAGGTTCTTCAATATGTTGAAACAAATGAAGAACCAGAGAGAACTGGACGAGGCAATATCTCAAGAGGAGCCATCTCATATAAATCCACCTTTGTCTATGTCCTCCTCGTTTGGAACTCCGAAGAGTCTGACGCATGGATTGATAACTCCAATCACTGCAAGGGCAAAAAAGTTCAATGAAGCCCACGAATTCGATCTCTCTACATACTCAGACTTTGAAGATATCGATCTGTAAGAGGAATGTATATTATTAAAATCGCTGCATAAGAAGCCATATGTAGATACAAATTGAACACGACCTAATTATTTAAAGATACAACAACAT
This sequence comes from Scheffersomyces segobiensis, assembly GCA_030564745.1. NCBI lineage: Eukaryota > Fungi > Ascomycota > Pichiomycetes > Serinales > Debaryomycetaceae > Scheffersomyces > Scheffersomyces segobiensis. Next base: position 81,423 of record JAKTZB010000024.1, on the reverse strand, counting down.
CTTCTAGCAGTGGTAAGTAGAAAAGCTTCATAAGTTCCACTTACAATTTGGCAGCTTCTTCCTTACGCTTCTGTTCCCTGTATACCATGATAGGCACAGCGTTTGAGGTGAAGATTTTGACAACTGGAAACGAAGATAAGAGCCCATTCAAAGCGGCAAGTGCTGGGCGGTTGGATAGCTTTGCAATAAAAGCTTGAGCAGGAAGCTCAGTGTAGGTTGTTTCTGTAGTTTCAGTAGCTTTGATAGCAGTGTTTAAAGTCATCATAGATAGTAGGATGTATTAGTTGGAGCAGTAAATAGTAATGGAAGGAAAAAAGAGTGTTAATAATCTGGGAAATATACTACATTACTAGTGCGATTAAAAATGGCTGCGAAAAATCTACTCAAAATATGTATTAGCTAGGAGTCTATTTTCATTCGTATGAGAGGATTCGATCAAGCTTTGACAATAAGCTATTGAATTGGTCTATGGTAAGAACTTTTGAGAGAATAATCAATTTCCAGAGTATAGTGCTTTTCGATGGTACTGTTCCCAAGATCCTCTTGATTTTCCCCATTGAGTAATCTACTATTCCCAAAATAGAGTCCACTGATTTCCTAACAGTTATTCTGGAGTCAAAGTTGTAGGTGTAATTTTCACTAGAAGAAATAAACTGGTCCCAATCCTGCTTGTATGGTGCATTAAAAACTTGTGGGTTATATCTTTTGCTGTCAACAGAGGGAGTACCTAGTAAGGGAATATGGACTATGAAATCCAACTTGTAGTTCAATTCGGACCAATAAAGAAGAAAGTTTTCAGCCACCAAAGGTGTCCCAAATTGACGACGTGGTATTTCGCCATCATAATAACCTGTACCTTCTTTCTCATCATGACAGAATAATGCTCCTACTAAAGTATTAGGTAAAAAGAGAGGAATCTCCCTGAGAGCAAAAGATTTTCTTCTTGCAAGTACCAAAGTGTTCGTATTAGAACTCTTCCTTGTATTACTAAAGGAAAACGGAACAGCCCAAGGAATGGAAGAGTTTAGACACTTGTCATATATGAGCTTGTTGTCGTTACAGTAGATAAGATGATATTCTTGTTTCCAATTCTTTAAGTTGATTTGATTCTCAATGCGATAGCCTGCGAAAGGAAGACTTTTGCCAGTGTAGCAGCTCCTGGATTGATCGACATGACCAGCTTTGCTGACTTCAAGTACAAGAACAAGTGACGCTATTAGAATTTTGCCTATCATAATCAACAACTTCTAAAGGAATTAGAATAAATGTATTAAGTCGTATTTAACCAATTATACAATTCATTAACGGCGGCTGATTCTATATGCGATTTATATTCGACTATAAACTACTCTCATAGCCTACAGCTAACGTGAGCCCGAGAACAATATCGAACATACCTGGCAATCCAAACAACCTCTTATCTTCGTAAACTGTAATCCAGCCCAACTTATTTTCGTCTGGGCTGTCATCGCTGGGATTGATCAGATAGTAAAGTCCATCTTCTCCCTTGTAGTATTTGGAAACATCACCGCCCACACCAATGTCATGTTCCAAAGCGTTTCCTTTTATGAATTTATCATACTCGAGTCCATTACGTTCGAATATCTGCTTTTGCTGCACCAAGTGTTGCTGGAGCCTGTTCTTATTCTTGTTGAAAGATTTGATTATTTTGATCTTAGTCCTATATTCGTAGGGGCGAAAAATCGCTAGTACAGGAGGGAACTGAATGTTTGGGTCTTCAAAGTAGATATTCTTCGGGTCGTTAGATCTTTCTTTATATAGCAATGTCCTTGTTTCCATATTCTCACCCAAATCAATGTAATTCTGGTGGAAGTATATATTCTTCTTACCGACTACTCTTGGTCTGTCGTCTTCGGGTTCTCTCTCCTCAACAGAAAACTTTTCTTTTAACTTCCTTAAGGTTCTTTGTCTGACTCTGGGGATAGAGCCAACATTCCATCTGCCATTATTGAAGTCACGGAATTCGTAATTATTAAGTTTGAACTCGAGAGTTTCGGCTACATCAGGAATGAACTGAGGCATAATAGTCCTTTGAAGTGCCAAACCATTAAACAATCTGTCCTTAGATCTGGGCTGGCTGTCAATAGTGTTGAGGTATTTAATCATTCCATTGTTTAAAATGCTCAGACGAGATAAAATGATAGTGAAATAGCCTCCTTCTGCCTCCGACTTCTTGGTAATAGTCATTATTGGTGCAATGCTCTCCAAACCTCCGGTCCCAAAACTTTCCAAGTCTTTGAATAACATAATGAATCCCTTTCTTGGATCTGGAATCTTTTCGGAATGTAATATCTCCACGAAGTATCCGGGACCATTACGACAGTAGACGTGCTTCAAACTTGGATTTGTGGTCAAGTATAGATCTTTCCCAAACTTGAGAATGTGATACTTCCAAAATGGAGAGTCGGCTGGACGTGATACCAGTGGTTCACTACTTTTTAACAGGTCTGAGGACATAATCTCACTCACAGAGACAGTCGAAGAAGAGCTCTCCATCACTGTGTAAGTGTTGGAAGGCATTCTGGCCCCATTTACAGTGGACGGAGACAAATATGGAAGTTTCCCAATAGAGTTGTTCCACGTAAAGCGTGAAGATCTAGTCTGCAGTTGGCTGTTTTCATCTATTTTGTCGTTGTGAGTTGCCAATCCTATGGGACTATTAATTAGAGAAAGACGTTTAAGCCTGTTCCTTATCTTATCTGAATGGGTTGGTTGCTGAGCTGTTTCTGATACAAGATTCGGCTGACCCTTTGTTCTAGGAACCGGTGATGGTGGAAGCGCTTCTACGATTGGAGCCTGTGAAGCTGCTTGAGATGGCAAAGAAGGCGATGATTGACTAGCCATTGGAGTCGAGTTCTTGGAGTTTGGAATTATCGACATACGCAACCGCGATCTATGGCTCGGCAGCTTTGGTGGAGGCGGAGGGGGACTATCATCAACTTGAGAGACATTAATAGAGGGAGAGGTTTCGAAGACAAACTCATCCTGATACATTACGGGCGTTTTCAATTGCAGTGTAGGAAATGGCAGAGGGGGGAGTTGACACTTGTCTGCTTCTATTTCCTTCTTCTGCTTATTGGACCTGATAGAGGAATGTGTGCTGCGTCTTCCGGTATCTTCCTGCTTTGTAGGAGGAAGAGGTGGAGGCGGTGGTCCTCTCCCCAGAATTCTTTCGGCTAAATCAATCGATGGACTAGGGAGTCTATCGTCGGAGTCCCCGCTGTCATATCTCATGGGCTGGGGGCTATAGATTGGTGGTTTATGGCGACTGACTCTGTATATAGTTTTAGAAGCCGATATAGAAATAAGTGGCTGTGTTTCGGAGCTTAAAGGCATGAAGTTCGGGTTATCCAGTCGGTAATTGATGGATTTCTCCACATATGTATCAATGGAAGAGAGGAGGTCATCTTCTCTGCTGGAGTTGTGGATATGTGGAAGTAGAGTGGGGGTAATGGTGGTTTTCATGGATAAAATGCACCAATATGAAGGTAAACTGATGGTGGAGGTTTCTGGTAGAAAAGAGAACCGGCTGCACAATAAACGGGTAGAATAGCTCTACCGCTAGCTATATTATAGCTATTGCAATATCACAGATAGCAAAGAGTATCAAAATGATATCAATATGGATGATAGGAATCAACTAACAATACGCAACTGAACTAGAAAAAGTAGCAAAAGAATAATGCAAACCTTAAATACGATGCGCTGAAGTAAAATAGAGTTGATTGTAATGCACTGGCCGAGAAAATAATCTACTACACAATGCAAGATAATAAAATGTCAATGTCATAATTAATAGAACAAATCGCGGGACTCAGAAAGGCCAACGAGTTGTGGGCTATCCGCAAACTGTGAGGAGTATCACCAATTACAGCTTCGCAGATCACAGTCTTAACTGATCCCACAGAAAGGGGCTGTTTCAGAAGAAAGCACACGCACTGGGCTCTGTACCAAGTCAGATGGAATGTCTGAAACTGCCTAACAGCAGAATGCATTTTCTTGCAGCACAAGTAATTTCTGACAACACTCCTATAGAACATTACGTCACGCCGTTGGATGATAAAAGACATACTGAAAAATGTACCAAGCACTTTTTAACACGAAGATCAGTGAAGGTTGCAACGGGTGGGCCGAAAACAAGGGAATCGTCTAGTATATAAGAATAATGCAAAAGGATCTGGAAATAGAACATTCTATTGGGCTGGATACTATAAAAAAGATTACCGTCTTCTAGTATCCATGTTTGCTTTACACAATTAATTGATAAGTTATTAATATACTTTCTATGTCTATTTTCAGTAAAACTTCTTAAATCGTATACTACTCCACCTTCGCCATTAGTTCAATTTTCCTCAAAGCAGTTTGAACTTATGCATCCACTATACCTCGGTTTTATTGATGGACCGAGCTAGACAGACTGAGCAGTCTGGGCTCATTTGCCAGTACATCTAGCGCTAGGTTCGCTCAAACTCAGTTTCCCATAGACCCCGACCGACTATATTGTTCCAATCTTTCTGTTAGACATCTTATTCCAGCTATCTCTCGTTTGCTTTCTAACAAAACTCTATCAACATTCCACGCATGGCGCATGTACTTTGAACCACTATAATGCAATTATGCAGTATAAGCAATTATTGAGGGGTCCTCTCAGAAAAGGAATCAGTCGTGTCTAAGAATAAATGTAAACAATTCCATGGCTGACGAAGGTTTTCAAACCAACCGTGTTTTGTCGCCAGACGTGTGAATTAAACTTGGTACGCAACGTGAAGAATCTTGAATCGTATCATATCTGTTTAGGTTCTGCTGGTAGTATAATTATTATTCTAGCTATAATTAGTACCTGATGTCCCAAAATTTATCACAACTAGATGTACTTCCAAAACTTAAGAACATCTCCATAGGCGACACTATAGGCCAGGGGAGCTTTGCCGTGGTAAAAGTGGGACAACTCAACAAGAATCCGCAAAGATTGGTTGCTATCAAGTACATTCACCGTAGAATATCAAACAAAAAAGGCGTTTCCGATGAAAAGATAGGCTTGGAGCTTCAGATCCACAAGGCTTGTACCGGCCACCCCAATATCATTGGCTTGCACATGTTTGGGACCGACAACACCTGGATCTACATCGTTATGGAGTTGGCTGAAAGTGGAGATCTATTCGATAAGATTGAGCCGGGAGTAGGCATAGATGACACGTTAGCCCATTTCTACTTCAAGCAGTTAGTCAATGCTGTAGACTACATCCATCTGAAAGGAGTAGCCCATCGTGATATCAAGCCTGAGAATATTCTCATTGATGCCGAAGGCAACTTGAAGCTAGCTGATTTTGGTTTGGCTACAGTGTATAAGAGAACAAACAGAGAGAAGAGATTATCCCACGATAAGTGTGGATCTCCACCTTACATGGCCCCTGAGATTGTTAACAGTCAAGGCTACGATGCAACGATATCAGATGTATGGGCCTGTGGTGTCGTGTTATTCGTATTGAGATGTGGCCAAATTCCTTGGCAGGAGCCAAGCTACGGAGTGGATGCTGATTTTACGAATTACGTAGATTGCGACGGGAAACTCAACGAATCTCCATGGAATACATTCGATTCAACATTCAAATCACTTCTACGTTCGGTTCTTAAACCGGATGTTTCGACACGATTGAATCTTCTGGCGATCAGGTTGCACCCCTGGGTGAACCATGAGAATATATTCATGAACAGCGACAGCCAGTGTAAAGATGCTGAACAATTAAGTGAACAGCTCATGTCCAATTTACAAGTGGGATTGTCTGATGAAGATATAAATGAAACTATAAGAGCTACTCAAATCTACAAGAAACTTAATCAAAAGTATCAGAAGTTTGTCAGCAATTCACAGCCTGCGCAAGACATGGCAGTTCTAATCAACGATATAGACGAGCGACAGAGAACCATTCCTGCGACTCAGGACCAACTTCTATTTAAAAACAACAACTTACCGTCTTACAATTTGGAAGATGAACAAGAACGGATACTAGCTATCGTTTCCAAGGATCCGGCCAACTTGCAATTTGTGCCCCCACAGCTACGGGCGTCACAATTGACGAGCACACAGAGAAGATTAGATGACTTTAAACGTTTGCCATTTTTCAGAGCAGAACGTCTAACGAAGTTTTACTCCATATTGCCTATCGTGTCGCTAATTCCTATATTACGAGATTCTCTCAATAGAATTGGTGTTTCTACGTCAGACAGCATTGACCACTTGTCTAACGACGCTTTGGTAGAGCTTTCTACGGTTAACATCGGCATTAATATCCTAGGTGAGAAATCTAAAATGCCTCTAAAGGGAACTATTAAGATTAGTCAATGTGATTTTAGCATTCAACTTCACAAGATTTCATTTGTGAAGTCCAAGGGCGATCCTTTGGAGTGGAGGCAATTTTTCAAAAAGGTTACAATATTGTCACGAGAGGCAGTATATATAGAGTAAGGAATGTGAATGAGTAATGAAATAATGAAGATTATATAATTAAAAAGTATCGTAAGATCATGATTCTACCAATACTAGGTAAGTATACTTGAAACGGAGTAAATATCTCATGAGTTTCGCTTGCTTGAATATACTTTGGGTCAAGTTTAAATCGATTCTGTCAGTTTGAGTAAACTATGATATGTACCATTGGGTCCCGGAAAATCATCCGCCATTCATGTAAGCAAGTAGACATGGCTCTTAAATATTGAAGAATGAATTATATCCATAGAAAAGTGAAATACAAAATGAACTGTAAATGTTTAAAACTAAGAATATTGGGTCTAGTCACTTTTATGTTTTGTGTACTAATCCGGTCGTTAGTGTGAATAATAAATGAAATGTAATAATGCGGCACTCCCTCTCGTGTGACTACATCCCTAATTTGGACGAAAAATGGAGATTAACAAGGTGATAATGAATTTTAGAATATGGCAAAGAACGAAAAGTCGAAGTCTTGATTTACTAATGCAGTCCCGGAAATAGAATAGAGAAGGTACTGAGTCTCCAGTTATAGAAATTGAGATTATAAAGGTGCAAATGTTCTTTCTAAATTCATCTACGTGCACTTGAATCACTAATTGATTTTCATTTTTCCCAAGTATGGGGAACGCATGGCCAGCTGTGTGCTCACAAAGATGAGCACGAAGACCGGAAAAAGCAGTTAACTTGTATCTGACAAAGTATGTACCGAAATAGAAACAACCCTACGAGTTCTATTAGCCAGCAACTCCTGTAATCTTACCATTCCTGGACCGCAATCACCCGGATGTTGCAACTTTTCAGCGCCATGAAGTGAAATTTCCAGGGGCTGCAGAGAGGAGAAAATTATGCGATGCATTATGCATTAGACTTCCGAGTTTTTCAGATTGAATTTCAAGTCCCTTGAAGATGTTCAGATTATCTCTGTATCCCTCTTATTCTCTTTCCCATATCTAACTACTTTGGCGTTCAATATGAACCTGGACCTCGAGGGTGCTGTGCTCATTCCCAATTCAGAGGCTCCACCCCTCTTTACGGATACGTTTTGTCCCAACTCGCGCCAGACTTTCAGAATCTGTCTAAACTTAAAAATCTTGATTGACAAGGTCATCCCCATTGTCTTCGATGAAAAAGATGTTACCGCTGCCAGTTCTCCAATCCTTAATTCCAACGTCATTGACTTGGTCTACCGTGCCGCTGGAGGTAAAGGTGATGGTAAAAAAGGTACCACTTCTTCTCGTTATAGAGCTGCTCTCATCTTCAGTTTGTTGAAGGTTTGCGATTGGTACTGGCAGCAAGCTGAAAACGAATTGACAGACAATGCTTTGTACTCACTTCGTGCCGTTGCTGCACAAACATTGGCTGCTACCTTAATTGAGAAGGAGTGTGACGACGAATACTTGTTTCTTGGTATGTTGTGCCACAGATACAGTATCAACTTGAATGGTGTAGACTCCATTCCTGCTAGTGCTTTGGAAATGGCTGTGGACATGCACTCGACAATCGTTATTGGATCCTCCGGCTACCAGCGTTGTGTGAAGTGGCTCTGGAGAGGTTGGATCGTACAGTCGTCTACGGATCCTCACTCCTATGTCATGTACAAAGGTGTTTCTTCTCACTCAATCAGAGTGCACTTTGACCCCAACAGAATTAAGACACCATTGTACCAGAACATCTTAGAAATCATGTTCTCTGTCATCTACTTGATCTTGTTCTCTATCATCTTGAATGGTCATCAGTATTCCACCTCCGCACTTGATGGCTTTGAAATATTGTTCTACTTGTTCACCTTAGGTTCAGTCATTGACGAGTTTGTCAAGTTCTACCATGTCGGCTACCACTACTTGGGGTTCTGGAATGTCTTCAATGACACCATGTATACTATCATTGCAATCAGTATCGGGTTCAGATTTGCAAGTTTCAACTCACATGGCCTGCTAAGAGACAGATACGACGAGATGTGCTTCAGAGTACTTTCTTGTGCTGCTCCATTCATGTGGTCCAGACTCTTATTGTTCTTAGATGCCCAAAAATTTGTCGGGGCCATGATTGTCGTCATTAAGACTATGATGAAGGAATCTATTTTATTTTTTGTTTTGCTCTTTGTCGTCATTGTCGGTTTTCTCCAAGGATTCCTTGGCTTGGATGCCTCTGATGGTAAGAGCGAAGCCACCAGACGTATCTTAATCTCGTTGGTTCAAGCTGTTGTGGGTGAATCCAGTTTCGATGACATGGGAGAATTGGTTCCTCCATATGCTTCTGTCCTCTACTACATCTATACATTCGTCTTGACTGTTATCTTGATGAATATCTTGATTGCATTGTACTCAACAGCCTATGCAGCCATTGTTGAGAATGCAAATGATGAGTACTTTGCCTTGGTGGCCCAAAAAACATTGAGATACATCAGAGCACCTGACGAAAACCTTTACGTTCCTCCTTTCAACTTGGTGGAGTTCTTCGTCATGCCTTTTGGTTTTATTTTATCCAAGAATGCCTTTAGATACCTCAACCACTACGTTATGTTAGTCTTGTACTCTCCATTGTTAGCCTACATCACTATGGACGAGTTATCTAACGCCAGAAGAATCCAATATAACAGATTCAAAGGTTTGCCAGACGATGCCAACGAATTAGATACCGAGTGGGACTTGACTGACGGTTACGATGATCTGTCTACAGTTGGGATTGAAGGAATCCAGGAGAGAAACAGTGAAGTTGCCCGCGACTTGAGGGAGCAAAGAGAGGGCGAAAACATTGATCCTGAGTTCGCTATCGACATCAAGCAATTCCAAAAGGACATCGATGAAGTCGTCAAGCCAGTCCAAGAGGCCAACAAGATTGGTATCAAATGGGAGTTCTACGAACTCTACCATAAGATGGACAAATTGACCCAATTGTTGGAGACTGTTGTGGCTGAGAATTCCGAGTTGAAGCAGAAGCTTAAGGACTCCAATTCTTAGGCTAGATGCTACAGAGCCTACAGACTAAAGAGATTTGTCTAGATTGTTTTTGAATTTGACAATAAAAGTGATGTTTGAGAAAAAGAATCTTGTGGAAAATCCAGCTGATTGAAGGTGAATGATGCAATTAAAGTAGAGAACGCTGTAAACTGATTAATGAAATTTTCGAATACAAACCAGTCCACATGAGAATAGATAACTTTACTTCTGTAAATCACAACTTCAAAAGTTGAACCACTATTCAGTGTTAGTGCGAGATGTTTGTCATAACGAGGATTATATTGACAAATGTGTAATTTTTCATGCTGCAAGCACTTACTTTATAAGAAACCAAGAATTTAATCTGAGCAAATATTCCCAGAGGGCTGTAGACGTTTATCCTCTAAATAGAATAGGCATATTCCTGTAAAAATGATTTATCTATTTTTCTTCACAATTTAACATAGATGCTTTATGAAAGATGCATGTAACGCTTTCTTATTTCTACTATCACCTACTTCTACTTGACTACTAAAACTTCAACATAATTCTGTTCGAGTTAAACTGCTTAACTTTTTTAACTTAGCACAATCTCCCTGGCTTAACCACCCTCGCTGTCTATCTGCAGTTCCTCAGAAAAATTTTTAGTGGTGAGGTTTTGTTGGTTGAGAACAGACAAGTTTAACGAAATTAAGAACTGTTTGAAGGCAGAGACAGATACCGTTTCATATTTTGGAATCACAGCAAACTGCTTTTGGGTGTAATAAGCGAATTCAACGTGTCCCAGTTGTACCAATAGATTGAACCGTGTGAAAACCGAAGCCTGGCTAGACTCGCTAAGCAGTGCCTTCTTGAACAAACAACCCCAGACACAGGCCAGAAATATCATTACAACTGCCCATAACCGTAAGAGCCGACATTACTGAGATATTGAAGTACTTGAATCTCAGAAATTTTTACCATTATCTTCTCTGATCAAGATTCCAGCTAATATCAAATCAAAACCAATCCCAAATTCAATATTGAAGACAAATTCAATTGCAATCTAAAGATTCCACTAGAATTATACAAACTTCTAGTGAATAATCTATACTGGTATCAACAGTATATCCATATATCAAAATCAATATCACCAGTGCCAGCTTCCAAAGTGATCTCTCTTAATGTCTGACACCACGGAACTGACGTCACGATTCCGTCTAGGTGATGACATTCACTTCTCCTACGACAACCAATCACAACCCACGACTTCCGAGTCACCAGCACCTTCATCATCGATTAAGAAAAAGAAAAAGAAGACCAGCAAGAAAAACAAGCAGCATGTAGAAGCCACGTTGAACAACCCTGAAGACGACTATCCGACATCCCGTGTAATCAAACAGGCAGCAAATGGCGATGTAATTGTAGAATCGTTGGACGACGAGAACTCGCACGAAAACCAGGTTGATCACAGACACCACCACCAGTATACCAACATATGGGATAGTGCGTCCATTGAAGAGCAGGAGAATTTGAAACTGTTCTGGGAATCGCTAGATGAAAGTCTGAAAATGGAACTTGTGAAAATCGACAAGAAGTCGATAATGGAGATTTTCAAAAATGAAACAAAAGCCAATAACCAAGCTCATCATGGTCACGGTAGCAATGGAACCACCTCAGTCGGAACTGCCAATTCTGGTGCCAATGTCAACCCTGTGACTCCTAGCTGTACGTGTAAGTATTGTGGAAGAAGAAGCACCATCATTGAAGATGAGTTGGAAAACATATACGACAACCATTTCGACGATATAATAGACTTCATCCACGAGATCCGAGATATCAACGACTTGAACGCGTTGCCAGGGCTTCTCTTCGGCGGATTCCATATGCTTGAAGAAGAGCATAAGCTTCAGAAGCGACAACAACGTATGAAACACAAACGAGATCATCCAAGTTCGCAAAACCATGCTGATGGTCTGGAAGTTCACGACCATCCCCATGTTCATTCTCAAGATTTTGTTGATTCGCGTGCTCCAATAGATTCAGTAAAAAGGAAATCTGAAGATGATAACAAGACTCCTTATCCAGTGGCAGGCTCTATAGGTGCGAAGCAACTTCAGCAGCAACAACAGCTACATCAGCAACAGCAGCTCCGGCAACTACAGCAGAAGTTACAGCAAGAACAAAATGTTCAAAATAATCAACCACAGCAGAATTTACATCTACAACAGCGGTTGAACGAGAATAATCTATCTGGAGGCAATACGCTGGATCTTTCCAAACACTTGGAAAGAATGAGTTTGGAAGACAAGAAAGGCGAGTACACCAACGAGCGTAAAATCTTTCAGAAATTGCTCGATCCTAAGCTCGTAGAAGTTTTGGACAAAGTCGACTTTGAGAAGGTCAAGGCTGGTAACTATGTGGGAAGCGCAAGCCAAGCCAATCTTTTTCAGAGAGCCGATTGCTTGAGAGAAATAGTACGTGATCTTCACAAAGCCGACAAGACACAATTGGAGCAGGGTTTGTCCTTTCTCAAGAACATCAGCTCTATTTTCTCCAACTCTAAGACCCCTTTCCCAGCTGAAGTTGCTAGTAACCCCAGGAACTTCTCGAGCAAATTCAATGATCAGCTATCAAATTTTGCAGAAGATCTCTTGAAGAACGACGGTAATTCGTTCATTGAGATGATGGAATCTCTTTCTGAATCGAGAACTGCAAGAGAAGACTTGCTTAAAGATCCTACTAAGAAAGATGCCCAGGCTTGGGTGGATGAAGATGACAACAATAATATCAAGAGCCCAGCAGCCACTACCATGAAACAGACATCTCAGGAATACGAATATTATGAAGAAAGTGAAGAAGAAGATGATGAAGACGAAGAGATTAGCGAGGAAGATGAAGACGACGTAGATGATAGTGGCTTGGATGAAGACGGCAATGTCGTTGAAGATGGTCATCATGACGATAGTGCCAGTGATACTGAGTCAGAGATCTCTGAAGAAGAAAAGATGCAAGAAATTCGTCGTTTATTCCTAATTCAAGTGATTAAACTTTTCCAAGAAAGATTGAAAACTGCTTACAAGGAGAAGTTATCTGAAGACAGAACTCAGAAGTTGATTGAAGAGCTTGAGGCTGAAGAGAACGCCAAAAAGGAAAGAGAGCTCAAGAAGTTAAAACAGAAGGAGAAGGCTAAAGAAAAGAAGAGATTGCAACAGTTGGCAAAGGAAGAAGAGAAGAAAAAGAAGGAAGAGGAGCAAAGAGCCAAGGAAGAGGAGTTGAAGCAGAAACAAGAAGCTTTAAAGGCTGACCAAAGACGTAGAAAGGAAGAGACCAAATTGAAACGTGAAGAAGAAAAGAAGAAACGTATTGAAGATTTGAAGAGAAAAGAAGAGGAGCACAAGAAGAAGGTTGAAGCTCAACAGAAGAAGGAAGAAGAAGCCAAGAAATTGAAGGAGGAAAGAAAGAAGAAGGCAGAGGAGGAACGCAAGAAGAAGGAAGAAGAAAAGAAGCAGAAGGAGTTGTTGAAGAAACAGAAAGAAGACGAACGAGAAAGATTGAAATTGGAGGCCGAGAAGAATGAACTTTTGGAAAAGGAACAACAAGACTTGCAGGAATTGCAGAAGCAGCATAAACAGTTAGAGCTTGAAAGCGCACAATTTCCTGCTGATCTCACTGAGGAATTCAACATTTCTCTGAATAGTTTCTCACCTACAAAGAATCATTTGTTGGAGCAATTGTATCAAGCCAGGCCCACCAGTGTTTCTGGTCCTACGTCTATTTCTCCGCCTATCCAATTTACTCCAGAAGTCGTACCACCAGTTGCCACTGTTCTGTCTGTTGTGCCTTCTGTTGTACCTATTTCTCCTGCTTTATCTGGAGCTACCTTGAATGGAAATGGGTCTCCTAATAGCAGGAATGCGGTGTTGTATGCTTCTTCCGCTCAAACACAACTTCCAAATGGTCTAAGTTCTTCGACTTCTAATATGTCGCCATGGTCGAGTAAGTCCAGGTTGAACTCTACTTCTGGAGCTTCTTTGCAACTGAACCTCTTCCAGCCACAACTACTGGCTAGCGGGTTCAGCCCCTTCAACGACTTCTCCACTCCAGCAACTAGTGCCGGAATTGCTGGTGCCGGAATTGCTAGTGTAAATGTCAATGCTCCGTTAGCGTCTACGGCTGTAGAGCCTTTGGCTAGTGCAAATAGTGGCGGTGTTTGGAATCCGTCAACTACTTCTTCGCGGAACAATTCCATTTGGAGCAACACTCCTAATCTCAACAATGCTTCCATTTGGGGAAACACTCTTCCCAGTTTGACTGGAGGAGCTGGTGCTGGAGCTTCAACTACAAGTGCTGTTCATGCTCTTCCTAATTCAACTCTTCCTAATTCAACTCTTCCTGGTTCAGCTCTTTCTAATTCAGCTCCCTTGGCTTCAGACAATGAGTTGATCCAAATTGCTGCGTACAACACATTCCAGATGATGCAGAACTCGAATCAACTTGAATTCGGGGCTGCTCCATTGATGAAGTTGTTTCTGGGTGTCAAGCTCTTGTTAGCCAACAATGCATTGACCATGAACCAGTTGTTAAGTAGTTGTGATTCTACTAACGTATATCATTTCGAGTTTGTGTACGATGATTTTGGAACAGTTACACATGTGAAAATCAACTTCATCAACGGTGGTTTGGCACTGAGCTTACAACAGCATGCAGCTCCTAGTTTGCTCAACAATACATTGGCCAATGCAGGTGCTAGTGGTTTAAGAAGTTCACCTCCTCCAGGCTTGGGTACTAAGGCTACGACAGGTTCCGTGAGTCAGTTCAGATTCAACATCAACGATGCTAATTCGCCTCTCTTGTCAAATCTAGGCGATTGGAGCAATGGAAATAACTCTGCGAATGCCAATGGCAACAGCTCAAATGGAGGCAGCAGAGGTTTGTGGAATTGATGTCTTGATTGAATAGTTTGAGAATTTGGTTAGATATGTCTATGTATGATTCGTAATATATTCTGATGGTAAGAAAAGAAGTCACTACTGGTGTTTATACCTGTTTTCTACTGGTACTCTACAGGTTACTCGTATTTTGGTGCCAACTCTACTTTTGCTAGTGAGCAATGCCTAATAATCGCAATTCCATCATCATTCTACCAATCAATAGACAAATATAAGTATAAATAGACGCAGTGGTCTTGCTTTGATTACAAACATGTTCAATTGGGTTTCATTTACGTAACTCCTTCCAGCATACGGAGTTGAGCCACTTCTCATAGATTTTCCGTGAACCCTCTCTCATTGTTCCGTGCCATTTTTCAATACGGGCATTTCGCAATTAGTCTGTACCTTACGCAGGTGACGAAACGACTTCCCAAAACATTTCAGTTCTATTCTTAGACACAACTTGCTTGCATATCGAACGGCACATATAAATACTTCCGGAATCCGCTTGTCCAGAAGCAGGCCACCCCCAAGAGCCAGCCGTAGACAACAAACAGAATTGAATTCTTCTGGTGAAGTGCACACTGAATAGTAGAAGTCATCGCATAGAACTTTTCGTATTTCAGGTTAAGATTCTTCCTGTTCAGATTCTTCAGTTCAGAATCTTCAGGATTCAGATCCAGATTCTCCAGCCTCGCAGATCATACAGTTGACTGCCCTTCTGTATCTACAAGACCATCAGTTGAATATCGTTATCGAAACTTATCTTTACTCTCGCTACTAATACAAAATATTCTTCCTGAATTTCGCATTCTTACAAATTGTTCAAAATCATTTTTCACACTATTAGTTGACTAAATTCCCATTAACTTTCTCTCTAAATATCATACTCATGATTGAAGCCATCAAGCGAAAGCTAGTCATAGTCGGCGACGGAGCCTGTGGCAAGACGTCGCTCTTGTATGTGTTCACTTTGGGAGAGTTTCCAACCGAATATCATCCTACAGTATTTGAGAATTACGTGACAGATTGTCGAATAGATGGAAAGGCAGTGCAACTAGCACTTTGGGACACAGCAGGCCAGGAAGAATACGAACGACTCCGACCTCTCAGCTATTTCAATTCACATGTCATTTTGATAGGGTTCGCCTTAGACACGCCTGATTCGCTAGATAACGCCCGAACCAAGTGGATTGATGAAGTCAAGCAATATTGTCCAGATACTCCATATTTATTAATAGGACTCAAAAAAGACTTGAGGAAAACAAAAGACAGGAAAAAGTTTGTACAGCCAGAGCAAGGTGAAGAAGCTGCCCGAGAGATCAATGCCAAAACTTATCTTGAAAGCTCAGCGTTGACTGGCGAAGGAGTGGATGCAATCTTTGAGTTTGCAACTAGAACAAGCTTGTTGGTTCAGGAAAAGTCGAAAGACAAATGTTGTACTATATTGTGAACCCCTGGATGGGTTAATAGATCAATTAGATACAAAAAACTCTGTATTATTATCATGGACGGTGTTGACACCAAGGTTAGAATGAATAATTGTAGGTCAAGTAAAAATAGGACTACGATTTGAAAAAATGAATGCGACCTCGGTGAGGGTCGAACTCACGATCTTAAGATGAGCAGTTTTACGCCTTCGCCAACTTGGCCACGAAATCGTCTCGCGACAAGAACGAACACGCGACAAAACCGGATTTGTTTGTGAACGTGATCCACATCATGTGATACTTTTGGTAACCTTTATTCATGGAGGCCAAGAACCAGGTGCTCTAACCTGGTCTTCAAGGCAAGCTCCGAACGGAAATGGAGTTTTCTTTTTGATTGTGTTGTCAATCTGGCAAGGATGATTGTAATTAAAAATTCAAATCAGAAGGTTCTAGTTTTTAATTGTGTTTTTCAAAATCATCAATCGTGAATCATGTGATAAATTGAGCAATAGCTCAGAGGGTTTCTCGAGATTTGGGGCTGCTGAAGAATCGTTTGATTCCAGTCGTATCATATCCCTGCTCTATTGTTACATGCTGCATTCGCCTTCTCGTTTTGTTCTTTACTGAAGACGATAACACAATAAGCGATCCAGGGCTGTTGGCCTGTATGTGGATGTGGAATTCGGTTGATAGCCGAGTCAATTCACCGAAGGATGTCCCGACTAAACTGCTCCATTGAGCACAGATAGGAGGGATTTGTACACGAGTCAGGGAACGTGGAACTTAGATGAGCAGAACTAGAAAACGGGATACGTGGAGTCTTATACTATGAAACTTACGGGCATCCAAAGTTAACTATGGTGGAGGATTAAGGTTTTTTCAGACGCATAGATACAGACCTGATCAGGATGCTTTTTTTTCCAGAGTGGCTCAGGAGCAATCTCCGCATAGTGAGCTGAACTTAGCTGGGATTAGTTTCTGTACGATGTGCCTTCTTGCTTTGCCTGATTTTCCAAGTTGGTTTCGGTTCAGAAGTGATTTTTCGGTTTCTTGTTCTGTCCCTCTAGCCGTTATCTAATCGGCGTACAGAGCCCTTCTCCGGCTTGGCGCAGTAAATTACGTGCAGATGCCACAGAATATCGAATTATGTGAAGGAATATAAAAATCCAAAAGTCTCTAGGAAAAAGAAAGGAATCCATGGAAATGAATCAAAGACGCTAGAGTTGGCAGATCAGAAATGCTAACAGGCCAAAGTAGACGGCAGCAAGCGAGGTGGAGCCGTACCAGTAGAATCGTAGAGCCAAGTAGCAGTGGTCGTAATAGCAGATCAGACTGAGAGATGTCTGAGTCTGGATGGCGACTGCGTAGAGGAGTTTTAATCTGGGACCAATGTACATACAGGCAATCCAAAAATAATTGCAATCCGAGGGTAGAGATAGTACGGCCCATTTGAAGAAATGAGTCGGATTATTCAGCAGAAATGTCGCCCACTGTGAAAACTATTGGCCGTTTCACTTAACAAATCAGTCATACATTTGGAACAATTATTCGCCTACTACAAGCAATTCTGTCGCCAACTGAGAAGACGCTTGTCGTTACTTTCCATATGTAATTGTCTTAAATGATTATATTAATTGACGTCAAACACAAGACTAACTAACATTCGAAGAATTGCTACTGTTCGCAGGATAAAACTTCTAATAAACTGACAATTAATACCAATGGAGACGACAATTTCTTCTAAATGTTACGCCAAAATGCACGAAGCCGTACGACTGAACTCCTCATTGGAAGCGACTATGGTCTTACTTGCCTACGAAAATATGTTCAATATGTAGCAGTACGAGCTTTTAAAAGAACGACATTTTTGTGGAGCAGTAGCGACAATTAACTTCCGGTAGAACCACTCGTTTTTACCCTCGGATCAACAATAATTTGGGATTTAAACTGTACAACAAATGTCTAAGGTGTTTTCGTAGCTCTTTCTTTAAGCCTACCTGTTTTTTTTGTACAGTTTTCTTCTTGTCCGGATCTGTTGGATTTGTTTTCCGCAAGATTTGAATCTACTTCTTTGTTCCTGGTTTCGGAGTATCTGGTCCTTTAGCAACTGCAGACCCCTAAACCACGTGTTACACCATATCATCGAATCACACTACCATAAACTGACATTCATACAATCATTCTTCCATACTGTCATACTATCGTATACCGAATCAAACCATCACGTACATTATATTTCTGTCCCGCACCAATTAACTCCACAATACACCATTTCTGCTATCATAGACCACATCTAATTGTATTGGTTATCACACAGTGTACTTCATGGTGAACTACCTTACTCACGATCCATATACATGTCATCCTCACCGACTCCCACGGCCGTGCCAGTGTCTCCAGAGTCGCAGCTAGATAGCGACTCGCTTGATCTAGACGACTGGGAACGGCACCACGATGTGACGAATGATTCAGGCTCCTCCCTCTTTGCCAGAACCAAGTCGTTTTTCGTAGACACCGTCTACCACTCATACATTATGCCTAATACAGGCATCTCACTCCTCATTCTCTCGCAGTTTTTCAACTCGATCATGGTGACTACTTGCAAATTGCTAGTAACAGACAAAGACTTCAACACTCCCATCCACCCGCTCCAGATCTTGTTTGTTCGTATGTTCATCACCTACTTCTGCTGCTTGCTCTATATGCTTTTGACTCGGTCTGTTCCCGACGCTCCCTTTGGACCTCGTAACTTGCGTTGGTTGCTAGCTCTTCGGGGCTTTGTGGGTTTTTTCGGTGTCTTTGGTTTGTACTTCTCTTTACAGTACTTGAGTCTCTCGGACGCTGTAGCCATCACCTTCTTAATCCCCATGGTCACAGGATTCTTGGCCTGGGTCATCTTGCACGAGCGCTACTCGGTGATAGAAGGAGTTTGTTCCATCGTCTCTTTGGGCGGAGTCATTTTGATTGCCAAACCACACTTCATCTTTGGAGCTCAATCAGACAGTGAAACATCTTCAGTAGACGAAGCAGTTGAGAGTTCTTCTACTGAAAAACGTCTTTTGGCTACGGGAGTCGGTCTTGTGGGTGTTTGTGGGGCTTCGGCAGTTTACATTGTCTTGAGAAAGATCGGAAGAGCGGCTCATCCGCTTTTGTCCGTTAGTTATTTCGCCCTTACCTGCTGCATAATCACATTTGTATCGACCTTGGTACTCCCATCGTTGAACTTTGTATTGCCCAATAATAGCTACCAATGGGTTCTTTTCTGTTTGATTGGCTTCTCTGGTTTCTTCATGCAATTCTCGTTGACGGCGGGAATCCAACGTGTCAGAGCTGCTAAGGCTTCGCTCATGAGTTATACCAATATGGTGTTTGCACTTATCTGGGACTTGACTATCTGGGGCCATTTGCCGGGTCTCTTGAGTATTTTGGGTATCGTATTGATTATTGGCAATGCTGTCATCATCATCAAATACAAACCCGGTGACGACGAAGCAGGTTCTTCCTCTCGTAGCCATGCCAGTGATATCGAGAATAGAGGTAAGTACACTCCTGTCACAGAAGAAGAAGCCATTTCACTTCAAGACTTTATTATCGACGACGAAGTGGAGTCGGATAATGACAAAGACTACAAGACGGGCCACGGGGTGTTAACAGTGGAGGGAAGCAAGGACTCGTTGAGCCCGTCGATGGAACAATCTTCTTCAAAAGAATCTCAGCTTGAGTTGGAGCATGGGACCAAATAGACATAGATAATAGAGTGTCTAAAGTGCATTTTTTTGTTCATCGACTATTTCTTCATAATTTGTTACGTTTATATTGATGCAGTGATATTATATATTAGGTAATACAGATAAGAATAAGATACCATTCGGAAAAACAAACGTAACTTCAATCATAACATCGCCACTAATTAATAGCCATCACACATTATATAGTAACAGTATCATAATTCATCTAACCAATCCAACTCCTTCTTTACTTGATTGAGCTGGATCAAGTTTCCATTGACCTTCAAATCGATATCGTTGATCAACGAATCCGTGGATTCTGTAAGTGAGTTCAAGTTTCCAATCAACTTGCGCAGATTATTGAGGTTGATATCTATATATTCCAATTTGAGGAAATCGTTGGAGTTAGGATTGGAAGGAAGAGTTCTGACCTGACTGACCCATTTCGAAGTTGAAGCCAAAGACATTGCTGGTTTCGGTCGCGTGACTTCTGGTCGGATCTGGCCGCATGATGCTGTTTTCTTATGAGTGCTACTATTGCTATTTGTTCCGTTCAATGCATGAGACATTCGTTGGTGGTGTAGAGAATAAACTCTGTCGTTTTTCTGGGGATTTCTAATATTTCAATTTGTTCGTGCGACAGTATTTTCTGCGATAAGATTGAAGATTACGTTAGAAACTTTCACTTTAACATAATGACATCCCCATAATGAATATATCCTTGAATAGATGAACATATTTATCTGTCAGTGTCTAATTCTACTAAGAAAAATATAAACATTTGGTTGAGATACTACACTTGATTCTTCTTTCTTCATAGTTAAGAACTGTACGAACGATTGCGAAAAGTTGAACCTCTTGGAACCATCTCCGAATCAGTAGCTAATTCTACTAGGTTTTTCGTTCATATTCCAATACTCAGGATATATGTAGTTTACTATTTAAATCTACAATTCATATCTACCAAGCTGTAGACTATCGTATATACAACTCCTAAATCATACCGTACACGATTCTGTCGTGCTTGAAGCTCTTTCTCTCATCCAAAGGAAGATCCTTGTCGTCGATACTTTCTGGGTCTACTTCCCAGTTCTGATCAAGTTCGCTCATCAACTTGGAAATTGGACCAGGGTACCATCTTCCTCCGTTAGCAGTAAACCAGCCCAAATGACCCCCGGTTGTAGTGGTGATCAATGTGGTATATGGGTTCATGCTGACTTCACTGATAGGTAAGGTTCTGTTTCCGGTGATAGGATCGTCCATAGAACTAAGAATCACAACAGGGACACGTACCTTGTGCAATCTTTGAACTGGCGAAGCGTGTCTGTAGTAATCTTCGGCATTGTTCAAACCAAACATTCTCGAGGTGAAATAGTTATCAAATTCCCTCAATTTGGTCACAGAGTACTTATCTGGGTTTTTTTTGAAGTCCGAGATGATGGGCTCGTCCTTCAAGTTCTCGTGGTGGGCTTCCAACAAATTTAACAAACTCTGGCACATAGTAGGCGAATACACATTGTAGCCAATAATGCTGTCACGAAGATGCCTAGAACTGTCTGGGAAATCCCATGGAGTTCCTATAATAGTGGCACCCTTGATGTTATGGTAGATAGTTGAAGCTTCTTGTCCCAAGTAGTTTGCAAGAATAGCGCCACCAAGTGAAAACCCAATGAGGTAGATGCGCTTGTTTGGCCACTTGCGCAGTATATGCTCGTTGATTAGGTAGCGCAAGTCATTGGTCCAGATCCCGTTGTACAACTGTGGAGATGTGATTGAATGGTTAGCACATCCTCGCGAGTTTAAAACCATGGCATCGAAATTGTACGGATCCTCCGAGATAGTAGCCAATATTGACCTTATGTAAGACTCATACGAACCTCCAGAAAGACCATGTAGAGCAATCAAGAGAGGCTTAGAGTTATCTGCCAAAAGCTCTTGTTCTTTAGCGGGATCGAGATACTCCGTCCGAGGTGGTAAATCGCGAATCTGGTGAGCTGGCTTGTACTGTTCATGGTCCACATCGGGAAATAAGCTCAGTGGTTGAACATAATCCAAAGCTATAGTAGACTTGCCTTCCCATCTGTCGTAGTGGATGTCATCTCCTTCGACATTGTATGTCTTGTTTTCAACATTTAATATAACTCTCTTGTAATGGATTTGGTCGACATGTTCGAATTTGTTGAGCGCAGTATAGGCCGTCTGTGTATGGCCCGAAGAAAGCAACGGATTGATGTAAAATGATGAGTTCTGAGCCAACTCGGGCACTTTGCATTTGATAATATCCGGTAGAGTCAATGAAGAGTCGCCGTTTCTCGACTTGAACTTGATAGGCTTGATGGGGACATAGTTTTCAACTTTAGAGCGTATCCAGCCCGATCCAAGAACCATTTTAGATAAGATGAAGCGATCAACATAGAAATAAAAATGAATATTTAAATTTGGAAATTTTATAACCCGAATATCCTCGGCAGTGTATAGATCACGTGATCGGTTGCGAAATTTCTTCTTGCTGGCAAATCTTGGAGATGTCTTGTAGAAACTGTTACCGAAGTTAGTTTCTATATATCTTTCTATCTGAGAGGAATTGTATCTTCAACTGTACATTTATAACACACAAATGTTTATCTAATGGAATGTATCTTAAAAATTAGAGTCCAATTTGTTTTGTAACGTGTTGAGTGCTTCTCAGAGTGCATTCCAGAACAGAAAACTAGTTAAGAATGCCCCTTTGCAGAATGGGCATGTCAACTCAACCAAATCTTAGGAATGAATAATTCATACGTAATGGAATAATATGTTGTACCACGGTAAGCGTCTTAGTTAACGTTGCAGTAGAATGATTTCAAACTCACCCCTTTTTTCAGTGCAAACAATTTATATGTTAAGAAAAGATATATGGATTGAAAGCTAGGGAGAGCATGTTGAATATTTGAGTCTGCTGGATATTGATTTCCTGATACAGAATAGCTATCATCGGTTTCCAGTAAGCAACTCTCCGCAACTGCATTTGACTATGCTTCAGACTATAAAAGTACCAGATATTGTGTTAGCTTTAATCTTCATGAGTCTGCTCTATCATCTTTCTTTGGCAAAAGTAAGAATTGTCTGAGTCACAAGTACTATACAACTCCCTGTAAATCTTATACTTCCACCGTCATGTTTCACTGCCAAAAAGATATCTGCATATGCGACGTTCATAGGTTCTGATAGGAGAGATCGGTCAGCACACTGCTCAGATAAAAAGCCAAGAAAGTAAGAACGAATAAGGATAAAACGGGGCCGTGCATCACTAGAAATAGAATGAAGGGAAAATAGACAATCAGTCTTGTGAAAGTAATAACCTGATGTATAAAAAGATGCGAATTTACCCCAAAGAAAGATGTTTTATGGTTCATTTGCAAAACACTTATTTTAACTCTTAACATGTTTGCCTTGCTCGCTACTTTTTATCAGTAGAGCCATTAGTACTACGGCGACTGATTACACTGCAACAGCATCGATGACCCTATTTCATACCCATATTAAGTAACCGATACAAGAGCCAATACTACCACAAAGAAATATGAAAGTAGCGTGTCTATTCCTTATTTTGAAATCCTCATGCATGAATTGACTGGCCTGAAACAAATACCAAGAGACAGCACTTGGGTCTTTACGACATATACCTGAACCGTATTGCTGTTGTCTCTTATGAATTTGCTTCAATTCTCAACAGTACACGTGCTGAACAGGTTATCACACTTGATCCAGAAATGGCGATTGAAAATCCTATGTATCAAGCGCAGAAAGACCAATGTCTGCTTGAGCAACAGTCAGCACAAAAGTATAGATCTCGTCTTTTTCGTTATTTCTCTCCATGTACTTAAATCTTCATGAGAAGACAGGCTCTAATTGGACCGCGGAGGGAATAGGATTGTCAAAGGATGTTAAATTGGTTTATATGACCATGGTAACCCGAGGGTGGAAACGATACATATATCCGTAAGTTAATTGTTGTCACTATTCTAGATAAATGTCAATGCTCCATTGATATTATGCGAATTCATCAACTCCAACAAATCCTATACAATCAATTAATAACTAAATCAGAGCATGAAGATAGGCAATTCC
Source organism: Scheffersomyces segobiensis (assembly GCA_030564745.1). NCBI lineage: Eukaryota > Fungi > Ascomycota > Pichiomycetes > Serinales > Debaryomycetaceae > Scheffersomyces > Scheffersomyces segobiensis. Next base: position 57,792 of record JAKTZB010000024.1, on the reverse strand, counting down.
ACCTGGGAAAGAAAAATGTATAAGAAGAAATGAAATTACCTCAGAGAAAGAGGAGGATTTATATTTTTTTATTGTATTTACTTAACGGAAAATCTGCATACTGGTCCATCTTCAATATGAACCTAGTGGTGCATGTAAGCCGTCTGGGATATTCTTAAATGGCCCTAGAAAACACCTTGGAAAAGTCGTAACTAGGTGGAAAAGTAGATATACCAACTCTAAACACATTCCATATGGTTCAGATAATAACGCTTACCAATCTTTATATTCTTTCCATACAACACAACCTCCCTTAAACTGCTGAATCGTCTGTACTGCATATAAGTTTCTCTTAGTCTTCCTTTTAGTGCTGTAATACGATAACTGGCAATTTCAATTCGTTGCCTAGATAGATAAAACCACTACAACTACTTCAGTTTTGTGCCATTATCCTCGAGTTACATATCCTACTAGAATCATAGAATTTGTACTAATTGAGCACGACTTTCTTCTGAAGTTCAGTATGATTCGCCGCTTTCTCTTGGATGCACTCCCTTCCAATCCCGGTCTTCCTTCCTTTTCCGACCTAATCCAGCCAGAAACCATCCGTTTCAGTCACATTATTCCTGCAGTTAGTACTTCGCCACATCCCCTCCAGATTTGCAAAGTTGAGTTGAATGAATTCATCTTCTTTTCTTATAAAACTTCCTTGTCTTATAACTTCTTTTTCTACATCTTTTCATTTGTAATCTCAATCTAGAAACTTCTGAATTGAGTAGACAAATCGTTTGTTATAATTGTTGGTTTAAACAGATTAGAGTGATACCAATAGTGCCGTAGCTTCAGTCTCGTTTTTGCCCCCACACTATTATCCACTAGACTTAATCTGCTAATCTACAAGAGTATTCTGCCACCTCCATCCAATCATTGCAGTCACCCTAGTCAATCTTATAGCCTTTACAACCATATAATCCTACCAAAAGGCTGGTTTATCATATATTTAGTCTTTCAGATTCTTCTTTCTGTCAAATTCCACAATTCAAAAGTCTCATTTTTATAATGCACTTCTCGTTATCGTTACTCACTACCATCGCAACAGCTTTGCTTGCTCTCCCTGTTGATGCCGGAAAGCATTCTGCCAAGTTGAAGAAGGTTCCTGTTGAAGAAACGCTTGACGCCAACACCTTCAAGGATTACACTGATGCTCTCTCCAACAAGTACATGAACATGTTTAACGCTGCTGCCGGTAACCCAGTCGCTCCTGTCGTTATGGGTATGGTCAATCAGGCTCAAGTTCCATTTGTCAATCCAGAAGGTAAAAAGGGTGCCCATGAAGTTCCATTGACAAACTACTTGAACGCCCAGTACTTTACTGAAATCCTGTTGGGTACTCCAGCTCAGCTGTTCAAGGTCATTTTAGATACTGGGTCTTCCAACTTGTGGGTTCCTTCCCAGGAATGCTCGTCTTTGGCTTGTTTCTTGCATACCAAATACGATCACGACTCGTCCTCCACTTACAAGGCTAATGGCTCTGAGTTCTCTATCCAATACGGTAGTGGAGCTATGGAAGGTTACGTTTCGCAAGATACTTTGGCTATTGGAGACTTAGTGATTCCAAAACAAGACTTTGCTGAAGCCACTTCTGAACCAGGGTTGGCTTTTGCTTTCGGTAAATTCGATGGTATCTTGGGTTTGGCTTATAACACTATCTCCGTCAACAAGATTGTACCTCCAGTATACAACGCCCTCGCACAGGGCTTGTTGGATGAGCCACAGTTCGCCTTCTACTTAGGCGACACCAATAAGGACGAAAACGACGGTGGTTTGGCCACCTTTGGAGGCTACGACGAATCTGCCTTCACCGGTAAAATCACATGGTTGCCTGTCAGAAGAAAAGCTTACTGGGAAGTTTCCTTTGAAGGTATCGGTTTAGGTGACGAATACGCCGAATTGGACAACACCGGTGCTGCTATCGACACTGGGACTTCGTTGATCACCTTGCCTTCGTCTTTGGCCGAAATCATCAACGCCAAGATTGGCGCTACCAAGTCCTGGTCCGGCCAGTACCAAATTGATTGTGAAAAGCGGGACACCTTGCCTGACTTGACATTGAACTTTGCGGGCTACAACTTTACGTTGACTGCCCACGACTACATTTTGGAAGTCGGCGGCTCGTGTATCTCTGTTTTCACACCAATGGACTTCCCCAAGCCAATCGGTGACTTGGCCATCATTGGTGACGCTTTCTTGAGGAGATACTATTCCATCTACGACTTGAAGAAGGACGCTGTTGGATTGGCTGCTTCGAAATAAATTATTTAAACTTTTAACTGCGTTACTGTCATTGTGCTACGTAAGTCTTAAAATTGCTTCTTTCTGATCTGTTGCTTGCTTTGCTTATCTCGTTATTTTGTTCTGGTTTACTATTCCACTACAGTATTCTCTATGTATACTGAAACAAAATAATTTACAAAATTACATACGTATCACTGTTTTGACGAGAGTCGCTATATTAACAAGTACTATGAAGATTTTATATCCTTATAATCTACAACTTAGGCCCGTTGTCTTCGTGTCTTTATTTCTGCCATTCTTTACCGTACAGGTCACATGACCTTATGCTCAAGTGCCGCAATCTCCCAAAAATGGCTGGCTAACTTATTTTAGCTGCGAAAAATAGCCAGCCATGCTTTAGTGCGCGATACAAAAGCGTTCATGATTTAGTTCCCCCATTAGTACACTAACAAAGGCAGCTAGCCACCTTACCCAAGTGTATTGCATTGATATCTCAAGATATTTTCCACCTCTCTCTTTCGCATTCCAAATCGAAATTTGGGGTTTTATATTCTAATTCATCAATAAAATCATAAGTGATCCCTCTCTATGACAAAATCAGTTTCTCTGAATTCCAGCGAAAAGGAGTATTTGAAACTCGAGAAAATTGTATCCGACTCTGATCTCAGCGAAGGAATGTCAAAACTGAAGTCAGCGTTCCCCACATCTAAAGGATCCACAACAGGCTATGATTTCAACTGGCTCGAGGTGCAAACGGCCTCCTCCAACTCTGCGCCAACTTCTTTCCACTATCAATATTTAAATGATCTCAATAATTCCATGGACACATTCAGCATGTTCAACAGATTGGCAGGAAATAACAACTTGCCCACATTTGCCAACACATCTCATCTCAGTCCAGCTCCTAGGAAATCGAAGAGAGACGGAACTTTCTTACTGGACAATTCCTCAGACAATAACTACAAGGGCAAATCTTCTCCAGACGCAAATAGCAGAGAATTTGGGACAACAAAAGATCATGAGAGTGATATAACTCCACAAAGAAGCGGAGGCATCGTCTTCGGTAGAAATCAATCTAGTTTCAACCAAGTTCCAAAAAGATTTTCCCAGTTCATATTGGATCAACAGACGCCTCATTCTAAACTGTTCTTAGATAACTTTTCTGTGATGAGTTCTTCCGAAAATAGTGAAGACGACCTTTTAGGAAGAAAATCATCCAGTACAAGAAAAATCAAAACCAAAGAACCCAAGGCCAGAACTCGCCCAATCAAAGCATACCGCAATTCCTTGGACTTATCCGGAGAGTTCTCGGACTATGCTGCATCGCATGCTGGAACAATCTTTTCCACAAGGGCCGATCTGCAAATTCTATTGCAAGGACCTCAAGTTCCGCTTCAACCCAGAACCAGGTTCAGTGGACTCAGAAAACTTAGAAATCTGAAAAAGTATAAGGTGAAAGTGGAACCTCAATCTACTTTGGTGAGAAGCAACGCCATCAAGGATTCAGAGGGAAGTATCTTCTACAGAATGAAAATCAGACTCAAGAAATGGTTGAACAAAATAAAGAACCTCAGATTTCACAATTTCATTGCATCCTCCAAGAGAACAGGAAGTATAAGGAGGCACAATACTACAGGACATTCCAATACTTTGGTCCGTTCCAACACCTTGAGCAGATCGAAATCCAAAGCTCTCACAAGAAAATATAGAGATCATCCTAAGAATAGGCAAGTTCAAAGGGCATTGAGCACGCAGAAACTTAAAATATCTGTACCTCTAAACAATCCAGAATTGGGCCAAAAACCTGTTCAAACAGTATTGAATTTGGACGAAGAGCTCAAGTTCCAAGCTGGTGCCCCGGAATATAATATCAACATTTCTTTTAGAAAGGAGTCAGAAGGAAAGATGAATCACTTAGCTCTGTATATCAACCAGCAACAAAACGAATACTTGAAGGTATTGGATCCAAGAACAAAGTCTATAAACTATGGGAAACACCACTTAGGAAAAGTTCCTTCTGCTAAATTTGATGAGATCATTCCTGAGTTCAACAATTGCAAGTTGGAAGATGAGAAGAGCGTAGTTGAAAGCGAGGCACCTCCTCCGCCACCTCATAATCATCAGGTAACTGTTACTCCGGCCATAGTGGATGGGGAGAATGTTGTACTTGAAATTTGGAGAAGATATTTGGCTCATGTTCTTTCCAAGCGTATCATGCTCCGCCAAGAAATCAACATCTTTAGAAACCTTCTTGAAAGTAAATCTTCCGAATTAGCTCCTGCTTTTGAACCTGAAGAAGAGCCAGAGCAATCAGAAGGACAATCAGAAAATAGTGAAACCGAAAGCAGATTGCCTTTGGCATCAGAAGAGGCTTCATTCAAGATTGCAATGAGCGACATGGCCTCACAAACCAGCTCTAACTTCAGCAGCTCTTTCGAAGAAAGATCTGATACTCTAACCATTCCAGCATCAAAGGGTCAGGATTCCAAAGCTTCCAGTGTGGAAGAAGAAGAGTTTCAGAACCAGTTGAATAGAAGGTCTATCTTGGGCGAAATGCTTGAATACGAATCTGATGAAGAGCTGGTCGCTTCATCCTCTGTATATTCCTTTTCTTCTATCAGCAAATCTATCACCTCAAAAGGTTTGTCAAAACGATCCACCAGCACCTATGGCCATCTGTCAGAACCACTCACCAGAACCTATGGTACAATTATCAGGAGACATACGTTGAAACCAGAATCTTCTGGTAAAGGTCCCATGAGCCGATCGCATGGCATTCAGCATAGTCTAACTGAGTTAAAGATATAGTGCATAACTTACTTCATAATTGGAAGACTTAACTAACTAATCAGCTTAAATTATTGATCTTTCCTTAGACTTAATGCGTGGAAATAATGCTCATTTACCTATATTAGTTCATTTAGCCCTAATTACATTACTTTAGTATTATTGATATTACGTAATTTTAAAGGTGTTCATTATGTAGTGTTATAAACATATTTACAAGAGAGAAGTAGGTGCATTCACCAAGAAAAAACCCAGACTAGATTATGTACAAATAAATAATTAGTCAGGGCCATGAATCATGATACAAGTTAATAATAAAAGAATTTTCATGTCACCGCCCACTTGCCTAGTTCTTTGTTTCAGAACCAGAGTTTTCAGAAGAGGAATCGTTGTTCTTGTACAACTTTTCAAAGACCTTCAAGGATTCGTTTTGCAATTCCTCGGTCTTAGTCTTCAATTCAGCAGCATCAACTTCTTCACCGGCTTGAGCTTTGAGGACGATCTCTCTCAAAGCGGCAACTTGTTCTCTGACCTTGTCGGCATCGGCGGTTTCCAACTTGTCTTTGAACTCGTTCAAAGAGTTTTCGGTGTCGTTACACAACTGGTCGGCTCTGTTGGCGGATTCAATGGCCTCTCTTCTGGCCTTGTCGGATTCGGCAAACTTTTCAGCATCGTTAACCATCTTTTCGATTTCAGAGTCAGACAAACCGGAGGATCCAGCAACGGTAATTGAGGCATCCTTGTTGGAGGCCTTGTCACGTGCAGAGACCTTAATAATACCATCAGTATCGATATCGAAAGTGACTTCGATCTGTGGAACACCCTTTGGTGCTGGTGGGATACCAGACAAGGTGAAGTTACCAATCAACTTGTTATCTCTGGTCAATTCTCTTTCACCCTGGAAGACTCTAATTTCGACCGAAGTTTGACCGGCAGAAGCGGTGGAGAAGATCTGTGACTTCTTGGCTGGAATTGTCGTGTTTCTGGAGATCAATCTTGCGAAAACACCTCCCATGGTCTCAATACCCAACGACAATGGTGTGACATCCAACAATACAACGTCGGTGACTTCACCAGCCAAGATACCACCCTGAATAGCAGCACCCATGGCGACGGCTTCATCGGGGTTGACAGCCTTAGATGGCTCTCTTCCAAAGATAGACTTGACAGTTTCAATGACCTTAGGCATTCTCGACATACCACCAACCAAGATGACTTCAGAAATGTCGGAAGTGGCCAAACCGGCATCCTTCAAGGCCTTCTTACATGGGTCGACAGTCTTCTTGACCAAAGGTTCAACCAAAGTCTCGAATTGGGACCTAGAGATCTTCTGGTTGATGTGCTTTGGACCTGAAGCATCAGCAGTGATGAAAGGCAAGTTGATTTCAGTCGACACAGTAGACGACAATTCGATCTTGGCCTTTTCGGCAGCTTCCCTGATTCTTTGGATAGCCATTCTGTCCTTTCCCAAGTCGATACCAGACTCCTTCTTGAAGTTGTCGACTATGTTTCTTACTACAGCAATGTCGAAATCTTCACCACCCAAATGGGTGTCACCGTTCGTCGACTTGACTTCGAAGACACCGGCACCGATGTCTAAGATAGAGATATCAAAGGTACCACCACCCAAGTCAAAGACGGCAACAACTTGACCGTCGTTCTTTTCCAAACCGTAGGCCAATGCAGCAGCAGTAGGCTCGTTGACGACTCTCATCACGTTCAAACCGACAATTTTACCCGCATCCTTGGTGGCTTGTCTCTGGGCGTCGTTAAAGTAAGCAGGACAGGTAACAACGGCGTTCTTGACTGGCTTACCGAGGTTTGCTTCAGCGGTTTCCTTCATCTTGTTCAAGATGAAACCACCAATTTGTTGTGGAGAGTATTTTTCGCCACGGGCCTCAATCCAGGCATCACCGTTCTCGTGCTTGACGATCTTGTAAGGAACTTGGTTCAAGTCTCTTTGCACTTCCTGGTCTTCGAAACGACGACCAATCAAACGCTTCGTGGCAAACAAGGTGTTCTCTGGGTTGACAACAGCCTGACGCTTAGCTGGAATACCAACCAATCTTTCGCCTTCTTTGGTGAAGGCAACAATGGAAGGTGTGGTTCTGCCACCTTCGGCGTTCTCAATGATCTTTGGAACCTTACCTTCCATGATGGCTACAGCAGAGTTAGTGGTACCCAAATCAATGCCGATAACGGGGCCGGAAGGAGCAGCAGAAGAGTTGAAACGGACAGCAGCTGCTGGAGCACGTGCGGCAGCAGACTTGAACGAGTTTCTGGCGGCTAACATCGTTGTTATTTGGTGTAAAACGGAGTTGTGGATGTTTCTGGAGAAGAAGAAACCTTATAAGTTCAAAATCGATCGTCGATTTTTCAGTGGAATTTTATTGCTATATATGCGAAAATTTTGTAGGTCGTGGGTTACCCGGCGTTTAATGGTTGTGTCAGCGAAGATTCGAGAATGACCTGGCATTGTATGGTCACGTGGTTAGCTGAGGAAATACTGGGGAAGGTTAGATGAGATGGATATTTGATACATCTTCCTGGTTGAAAACATATGTAAACTTTTACTGTTGTTATGTTGTAGTTTTCGTTCCTTTCATGTTGTTGCAAAGATGAAAGTATACTGCGCCAGTAATTTAACTGGATTTCTCGGCTCCGAAATTGAGCCAGAAATGTTTTTTTTCGCAGTCGTTTTAGAGAGGGTCAACAGATGATATTAAGGAAATAGATACGATGGAAATGGATACTATTGACAAGATGAGCATATATAGGCTATTTCAGAATCTTTTGATAGTACTCATTCTCAATTTGAAAAAAATTTTAATTTAGAAGTTTTCTTCTTACTAGTTTACCTTGTTCATTCATATTATTCTTGCTTTCACGATATTTTCGCAGTAGTCACTATTCTCTCGCTAAACATCGGAGCTCGTTCAAAAGTTCTCGCTATTTCTGTCAAGTGGTCAATTTTCTCCCTAGCTTAATTCTCGCCAGCCCCTGCACCTCCTTATGGCCTGATAACCACCACTTAGAACTATACCCACGTCAATTCTCACCTTTCTCTTCACTGCTCCTCTGCCTCCATCCATATGCTCAGAAACAAAACCCAGAAGGAGCTTCTTCAGCTCTCGAAATACATCATCCAGCCGCTTCTTCCCAACTTTTATAAGGGCCAGGCGGGCAAGGTCACAGTAATCGGAGGTTGTGAAGATTACACTGGAGCTCCGTTTTTCGGTGCCCATTCGGCTGCTCTAGTAGGAGCAGACTTGTCCCACATAATCTGTGAAAAGGTGGCAGCTCCGATAATCAAGCTGTACTCTCCGGATCTCATGGTTCACCCATACTTGTATGACTTGAATAATCCGGAAATCAAAGTGGACCTCTCTAGTCAAGAAATCGAACAGTTGCTCAAGTTGGACTATCAAGACTTGCTTGAAAACAACATTCCAGCACTCAATGCTATCATTGAGAACAAGGTGTTGCCCAAAGTATTGAAGTTGCTCGACAGAACTGATATCGTTGTCGTGGGGCCTGGTTTTGGCCGGGATCCCCTTATGTTGAAGTCGCTAGCTCGTATCATAGAAGAAGTTAAGGTGCTCAACAAACACATCATCCTAGATGCCGATTCGTTGTTTCTCATTAGTCTCAAACCAGCCTTGATCAAAAACTACCCCAAAGCCATACTCACCCCCAACGTAGTCGAATTCCAGAGGTTGGCCCTGAAGTTCGGAATCCACACTAAGATCTCCGAGACAGACTTTTCGGTGTTGTTGGATGAAACAAGACGATTATCGAAACTGCTAGGAAATGTCACTGTCTTAAGAAAAGGTAAGCACGAACTTATAGTGAAGAACGATGAGTATGTCGTCAACGACGTACAGGGCTCTAACAAAAGAGTAGGTGGTCAGGGCGATTCTTTGACAGGAGCTCTTGCTACATTGGTCAACTGGTCCAATAACTATAGTGACGGATTATGGGATACGGGAAAGAAAGTGTTAAGCCGTGACGAAGCTAACCTCTTGGCTTGTTTCACAGCTTCGGCTCTTGTAAGATTCTCGGCTCATAAGGCTTTTAAGAAATATGGAAGGTCAATGCAAACATCAAATATACATGAATTTTTGGAAGAGTCATACGATGATTTGTTCGAAGGAGAGACTTACTTAAAGTTGTAATGTATTAATACAATATGAATATATGATATTTCGCAACAATTCTTCATTTACACAATATTACGAGAGTCATACGATCTATGAAAATTCTTAAGAATGATAATATATGTGATTAGACACTAAAATATCCGGGATATTATTAGTTTATAATTCTGATTTCCACCTCTAATACTAAATTCAAATCTATGTGTGTTTGTGCCCCACATTTCGCAGCCAAAGTCGACTGAGGAAGAACACTTCGAACTTCACGCAAATAGAAGTCGACATATACACAAGTGTAGATTCGCTTTCCTAAATACATTCTATAGCTCTCAGTCCACAATACACATATTTGTTTTCCAGAGCTTCCGATTTTTAGGGCCTCTGTCAGTAACCCGGATATAGCATTTTTACATTATCATCTGAATACCAAAGTTCCGACCGGAAAGCTGGACACATTATACTCTTCATGTTGTGATAAAAACAACTTTCAAACCATTGATTTCGCCTGAAATAGAGTCAGTATCTAAAGGAGGGCATTATGTTCAACAATTCCATTAATACCAATCCAATTATTGCTTCTTTCCAAGAATCTATTACACATGTTCCTCACTCACGTGATATCTTATCTTCACAACCGAGGAAATACGGACGAAGTTGCCCACCTTCCCCATAAAATGTGAATGACATAGAAATAGTATCTTCTTTGACCGGTTTCTAGAAATTCAATCGCCATAACTAGTATTCCTCAGGAAACTATAATTTGAACATATATACTCGATCTTGTACCATCTGACCATTTCCAACGTCTTTTTCCGGTAGACTACCCGGATTTTATCTTATCTTCATTATTCAGCAATTTAGTTTTTCACAATCAGATCAATTCCTAATCATTCCATATTCCACCCAATAAAATGGACGCTCCTTCTTGTGGCCCTTCCAGTGCTTTGACAAACCTTTCCAAACATACACAGCGTGACAACACTCTTCAAAACGAGTACGCAGCCAAAAATGCCCAACTCCGGTCTGGCCCTGCTGGTTTTCGCCAGAACGGAAATGCTGTAGACGCCAGATTGAATGCTGAGTTCAACAATTTCCAAGGCAACGGAGTTGGTGCCGAATTTCCTGCTTTTGCGGGAACATCTTCTTTCCAACAACAGGCTCAGCACTTAAACCAACAGCAGTTTCAGCCCAATAATGCTGGCTGGGTCCAGGACTTCTCGGGTTTATCGATCAGTAGCCATGCACAGCAAGTAGGCCAGCCTCAGAGTGACTGGCACCAGCAATTTCTTCATCAGCAGCAACAGCATCATCATCAGCAATTTGAACAGCAGAATATTCCGCAGGGACAGCAGTTTGCACCAAATTATGCGCTGGGAGCCTTTTCTATGAATATGAGAACTAATTTGTCAACTCCTTTGTATGCACAGCAACAAGCTCAAACTGGTGCACTGATTACGGAGCATCAGGAGATTCATAAAATGGAGCAGGAAAGACAGCTCTTTGATTCCCATTTTGATCAACTCGAAAAGGAGTTAAACCAGCAGCAACAGGGGAAGCCAGAAGTTGAGGTACATATTGACAATGGCGGAAACGAGCAATTTGCTGAGACGGCAAGACAAATTGAGAATTCTATGCGACAGTTCGACTCTGTAGATGCCGAAACTAAAGCAAAAATAGAGGGCTCGGACTTTTTGAAGTTGATGAGCTCCATTTCCAATAAACAAGTGGTATTGGATGGAGATAAATTGGTAGACTCTTCTGGTCAGGATATTCGCGAAAAGGTTAGCGAATCTTTGGAACAAATTTCTAGACCTGACTATCATGCTCCTCTTCACGACATACCAGTGCCCGTGAGGCCCATTACGAGACTCCCACCCCTGGAAGAAATTCAGCAAGAAGCCAGAGCAGAGCAGGCCAATAAATTGCCCGACCCTTTAGCCCATATACAGAATGGACTGCTAGGCGATGTCTATGATGCTTTATCCGCAGCTAAGGTAGTATCAGGGGGGCAAGTGAAGACAGGGGACTGGGTGGATGAAGATGACGAGTGGCTTGATATGACGACTACTTCTACAAGACCAAAGAGGGGCAGCATCATGGCAGAGCATTGGCAGGAAGTGTATGACGACTACAGAAACGACGATGATTTTCATTAGACGGTAGAATCGACTAAATTGTATGTACTATCGCAGCAAGAGACTTCCCCAGTAATACACCTATTTATTGGTATAACAAGGCGTAGAGGGTTAATTAATGTATTTTAGTAGAGATAAGTAATCAAGCGTAGAGTACTGATAAATTAAATGTTTCAACATAATGTATTCCATTTGGATAATGGCACTGTACCAACAGTGAAAATCAAATACTTCAGCTTATATTGAGATCAAGATTCAGAATCATATTTACTTTCAGTTGACTTTTTGAGAATTTTAAGTTTCGCGCTCGGCCGTTCTGAGAAAAATTTTGCACCCAATTTTTCCGATGAGCTCACGGATAAACCGTGACAAACCTCCGTCAACCGATTCAACTGTGAAACATGGTCGTGTTGTGTTGTGACTATATCCAGTTTATATTGATGCTGTAATCATGCAGATAACAATAGGAACCTTCTCTGCTTTCCTGTGCAAGTATATTTGGAATGTCTGGAGACGGCAGTTTACGTCATAGATGTAATCTCTGTCTGAGCCATCCTTGACTATCGAGACATGTTGTTTTATTGTTACCTATTTACAGTGGTGTGCTTCTTGTTAGCGATATCTACCATTTATCCACTATGTACTCCCACTATTATTGTTGTAGATACTATTGTAACATTATGCTAAGAGACGTATGATTCTGCCCGAACAAAATGCAACCATGCGATGTATTCTATTGTGTGCCTGATTCATTTTCAACCGTTTTAGTGAAACTTCATCAATACTCTTCTAACTAACCTACAATTTGCTGGCGAAATCCTACAGCATAATTCTGGGATCTTCCACAATGAACATCTACATTGCCACCACGTCAGGGCAGCATTTGAATGTAGTCTTCAGTCTCTTCTGAAACAGTAATTGTCTTTCTTTCATGACCTGCCCCTCCTGACCGTATATCTAGATCTGTTTGCCAATCCCAAATTGTTGGGCCAGGCACAATGGCGAAACATACTCCAGGTTAAAACTCTTTACAAATACTTGTTCTACATCACCAGCTCTTCCATTACGATCTAAACCTACGATAAAACGATGTCTCGTAGTTTTCATATATCCTCCCGAAAAACGCTGACAAAGACACTTTCCTTGAAGTGACATCATCAAACAGCAACACCAAAATAATTCAACAATTTTCAATAATAGTTGCCTGCACACAGCCCATATGTCTTCGGACTTTTGGTCTGGTCCGTTAACACTCTGCCTGGGTTACATAATCTACCCGTAGGTGGCAGAAACAGGGATGACTCGCCTATATAAGCCTAGTCGATCGCATAGCAACAGCTCTGTCAGTTTTTTTGGATCTCTGTTTTCAGTTTGTTACACGTACATCAACCTATTTTTCTTTTTTCATATCTCAATATTCCCAATCCTCTACTACCAGAGTTTACCCGAACTGGCTATTTTTCCGTGCATCGCATAATCAATTTCTTCAACCTATTTAATTCTACCGAACTTCCACTAATTCCAGAGAAACTCGCCATGACCGTTCCTACCCTTCCTTACAATATCCCCTCGCGTTTCAGGATCGCCATTATCGGCTCCGGAAATTGGGGTACGGCAGTTGCCAAAATCGTATCTGAAAACACAGCTGAAAAATCAGATATCTTCGAGCCTATCGTTAAGATGTGGGTTTTTGAAGAAGATGTTCAAGGAAGAAAATTGACAGAAATCATAAACAACGACCACGAAAACGTCCGTTATTTGCCGGGAGTTCAGTTGCCAAAAAACTTGGTCGCCGTGCCAGATATCGTCGATACCGTTAAAGACGCAGACTTGCTCATCTTCAATGTTCCCCACCAGTTTTTGGGCAGAATCTGCAAGCAATTGATTGGAAAAGTTTCTCCATCTGTGAGGGCCATCTCCTGTTTAAAGGGATTGGAAGTCAATTCCGACGGCTGCAAATTGTTGTCTCAAGTGATAACAGATACATTGGGAATCTCCTGTGGTGTCTTGTCCGGAGCCAACATCGCCAACGAAGTTGCAAGAGAAAGATGGTCCGAAACCTCAATCGCATATACTGCTCCAAAGGACTTCCGCGGTCATGGACTCGATATTGACGATTTCGTCTTGAAACAAGCTTTCCACAGACCCTACTTCCATGTGAGAGTTATTGAAGATGTCATTGGTGCCTCTATAGCTGGTGCTCTCAAGAATGTCGTGGCCATCGCAGTGGGTCTCGTAGAAGGTGCTGGATGGGGTGACAATGCTAAGGCTGCTATCATGAGAATCGGTATCAAGGAAACAATCCGCTTTGCTTCCTATTACAAACAGTTTGGCATCAGAGGTTCTGCTCCCGAGCCTACTACATTTACAGAAGAAAGTGCGGGTGTAGCTGATCTTATCACTACTTGTTCCGGAGGTAGAAATGTCAAGGTAGCCAGATACATGGTCGAAAACGGCGTAGATGCCTGGGAAGCTGAAAAGATATTGTTAAATGGGCAGAGTTCGCAAGGTATCTTGACTGCAAAGGAAGTGCATGAGCTCTTGGAGAACTTCGATTTGAAGAACGAATTCCCCTTGTTCGAAGCAACTTACGCAGTCATTTACGAGGGCCATTTGGTGGACGACTTCCCGGCATTGTTGGAGTGTTAATTCCACAATTCTAAACCTCTGATGGTTACATATATATATATATATATATATATGGGTGTACTAGCTCAATAGTTAAGTATAATATATAATTCCTATTTATAATTAAACTATCAATAATTTGACTTGTGAGAGGTCCAATATTTATCTGGGGTTGACCAAACACCGAAATCACAGTAATTAAAGTTTTGTGTACCCCACATTCAGAAATTGGTTGACAACCCACCTCAACTTTATTACACAACTTGAGTTCTTTCGTATTTATTGACCTATGAGAATATTTGAAGTTCTTACTTTCAAAAAGGTTAGCTGCGAAAAATGAGATTATGCAGCAGAAAAGACTACATTTTTATGAATACTAGTTAAAGGGAACCAAATAAATTTCAGTCTTTCGATTGGAAAATTTTTGTTGTCTTCAAGTTTGAAGGGCTTATTCTTTTTCTTGGTCTTCTTCTACGTCTCTCTCAAAGAGGGTAAATCCAAACTTGTTGGTTCCTACAACGTTACTGTCATTATAGTATTCAGAACTTGAAGTTAAGACAACGTTGGAAAAGTCACCAATATCTTGTAGTAGTCTCCGTTCCAACTGTACTTAGCAAAACACTTCTTTCACTTTTCTGTTTATTCAACACCCTGCCTTTCCTTACCCTCTGATGATGGCAAAACGCACGCATTCTGGCCATTCGGGATCGATGGTATTGGTGAAACGAGTTTAGGTTCATAACCATTACGGAATATGTCTCTCTTCTCGTCTTTGCGTAAGTTAATCTGAATGTTGAAGTATTTGACCAGTAGGAGAAACGTCTGTTGGTAATACAGATAACCAAAGGAGTAACAAGGGGATTCTAAGATAAAGGGTTTAGTTTGCTGGCGTCACACCCAATCAATTTGGCTTAGCTGTTAAGTTCGGGTTACGGAAGGTGGCAGTTTCTGCGACATAAACGAATGCCACCCAACCCGCCTGAGATGAAAACTGTCTTTCGTAAGTTTCAATCATGGGTTATCCCTGTGCCATCCACCAATATCTTGCTCATTATCATGGGCATCACATCAACTTAACGTTGTGGTTGAAACAAAGGTTGAAGTGGAACGTTCTTTCCATCTTTCCTTCCATCAACTAAGAAGAGAGTATTACGACAAATTCCCTAATTTCCAAGCAATCCTAAACCATCACTACTATAGAACGAATTTGGTCCATAGTAAGCCATATCAAAGTTAAGAAAGGTAAAGCTACAGTATCAATGTCTTAGATGAAAGTGTTGAACCACAATTATGAAGTATTCATGATAACATCAGCATTATCAAGATTGTTGACGCAGGTTCCAGTCATGGACTTTCCTTTGCTAAATTAAGAAACAATGTATTGGGTCTAGACAAATTGGGTAAGCCTTGGGTTCCACCGATTTCAAAAGGGGTGAATTCCAATATAGTAGAGATGGCGTCTTGATCTGAGTTCTTGGCGGTCTACCATCAGCAACAATAATTGGAAACGGCATTTGGTAGTTTGTTAAATTAGAAAATCTAGTTATACTACTCCAGATCAGTCCAGCATCATTATCTGGAGAGTTAGACAAAAGGTGGTATGATAATGCTCTAGCCCATGGATCTGTTTCCTGAAGGAAATGAAATTTGGCTGGACTTTCCCTTACTCCGAAGAAAGGTCAATAAATTAATCAATCAGGTGGTGAACCGAATAGGAAGTACTTCGTAAGTTTCCCTTACTACAATAGCCAGGGTCCACCGGGGACCACCAAATGCAATTAGGCACTTTCGAAGTATTGGCGCTACCATGTAACTTCTCTATTCGGACAGTCAAGAGATATGAAACATTATGGCGGCGCCTCGTAGTTATGAGGTATTGCCTCATATTAGAGGGAATTTGTTCCAGTATAGTATGCTAAAATTATAATGACAAATAGGAGTATTACCTCACGATATTATGGCGTGTAGAAGAAGGTTGATAATAACATTGAGGACCATAAATCAGATGCTTCTACCTACTCTATGAACATGCTTTTGTTACGAGAACTCGACTAATAATGGTAGCTTCATATTAATATCTTTTTTTAAAGAAGATCTACAACGTAGAAACTACATATAGTATTCTTAAAGTCAGACTTCAAACTTCTACATCTTTATTATTTCCATCAACATTTTTCGCAGCTATGGCCTCAATAATCCTGCACATCTCAAACAACATGATTAAAACTTTCCAGATCACTAACAACTCATGTTTACTAGTATTCCTTTGCAGCTAGACCCTCCTTCTCCTAGCCAATTCATAACAACTAGAGATGGCCAGTCTTGGAGCCGAATATGGTGATCGGTCTTTTGCTAGCTCTCCTCCGAACTTTAGAGCGCGTCTTCACCATTTTGTAAATGATAAAGTGGCTACTTTTAATGCTGTGCTTCACCATCTGCAAATCTGGTTCAACCAGCAACTGACGTTGTTACGAGTTCTTCTTCTGGCACTTGTGGCCATTGGAATTATTGCTGGAATTGTAGTGTTGATTTTCCACCAGTATTTTATCCATTTGCTATACAAGCTTGCGGATACCTGGCACACTTTCAAGTATGGCCAGCTTCTTATATTCACACTTGTGTTTTTCGTGGGGTTCCCACCATTGATAGGGTTTTCTGCCTTATCTACACTAACAGGAATGGTGTATGGATTCCCGGGAGGCTGGCCATTATTGGCTCTGGCGTCAATTTCTGGTTCCGTGGTGTCATTTGTAGTCAATCGTTATTGGCTCCATGGATACGCAGTTCGTTTAGTCAATCATAACGAGACCTTCCGGGCTTTTGCGGAAATCCTCAAGGAAAATAACTCTCTCTTCTTGCTTGTGTTGTTACGATTGTGTCCTTTGCCGTACTCGTTGTCCAACGGAGCTCTTGCAGCGATTCCGGAGCTCTCGCTTGTCACATATACTCTTGCTTCCCTCGTGACTTCCCCCAAACTCTTTATTCACCTCTTCGTAGGTCACAAACTTAAGAACTTGAGTGATACCAAATCTAGCACTGCTTCAAAAGTTGTGGATGTCATTTCCATTGCTATCGCGGGATTGGCTCTCGCTGCTGCTTCCTTCATTATCTACAATAGAATGCAAGAAAAACTCCGGTCTTATAGAAGCAACAGCAACAATAACTTCAGCAACGAAAATTACGACAGAATGATCTTCGGCAACTTTGAAGACGACTTGGAACTTGCAAGCAACGACGTCGAGTTGAACTCAGAAGACTTCGATGCCGACAATTTCATCATTGAAGACGACGACGAAATGCTAGACGAAAACTATGGTTCCGAGGCAACCCAAATCGACCCTACAGCAAGTAATATAGACAAGAGCACTGATACGAAGTCCAAAATTTTGCCACTTGCAGATGAAAGAGCGTCTGATTGGGAAGGAGAATTCGACATTGATCTCACTGACTCAAGTAAAAATAGAGTCTATTGATAAATGTAAATATATATAAATACGATTCATTCACTTTAGATTTGGATATTAATTGTTAATTAGTAGTTGTAGGTATTATCTATATATTGCGTATATCCTACAAAGGCGAAGAGTCCCGCATATCTTCGATTTTTTTACTTTGTACTGTTAATGGGGAAGACACTAATCAACGAAGAGCAATCTTGTTCTTCTTTTTTCGATTCTGTCTTCTTTCGACAACCCACCCTTTTTGAGGTTTCCATCTGCGTCATAAAAACCTTCGCCGTTCATGATTCTAGTGGCATCTTCTTCGCAGAAAATATACCCATTTATCAAATAATAGTCTGATCTAATGCCCTCGTTACAATGTTGACAACTTAAACATTCTAAGTGCCATTTCTGCTCCAATTCGTTTTCAATACACTCACCTTCAATTCCTAAGTTACAATAGGTGCAGACGGAATTGTTCAACTGATGATAATGGCTGAAACAGTAAGGCTTGTCGTCGAAAGCATAGCATGGAACGTTCTTATTGAACTGGATATCACAGCCTTCCAGGAAACAGGAGAAACAAGATCTATGCCATTGTCCAGATAGCTCTCCGGTCTTGGAGTGAATCGATTTTTGTTGTCCGTTGGCTTTGCTGAAGATATCTTGGTGACAAGTACGGCAAGGTCCTTCACCAGGAGCATATTGTGTTATAATTTTCTCGTCCTCCTTTGCAACGGCAGCTGAAATTTCGTCATTAGCGGAGGATTCTTCTGTCTCAGTCATGAACACCAGTGGAGACTGTTGTGTTTCAGGAATCATGAAATTAAGATGTTGCAATTCTTCTTCTACTTTATGATTTTTGGGCACCAATGGCATGACAAAATCTTCTTCTGTGACTTCTTGGGCAATTTCTTCTTCATCGACATCTTCTACTTCAAATCTTGGAATCTGAGTAGGGATGTCATCTCCGAAAGTAACTCCCTTCTTAACAGGTTTCTTTACCGGTGAAGAAGGGTTTGAGAGAACAGCTGGATTGCTTGGATGGCGTACCAATAAAGGCTTGACAGATTCAAAGGTCACATCTGTAGACAGATACTCAAAGTCCTCTGTTTTATCTTGAGTGCTATCACAATAAGCATATTGAATGCTTTCCTCAGTGGAAATGTCCGGATTTTGAATCTCACCTGGAACAGTGATTTCGAAGCTAGGCATGGCTGGACTAACATATACTGGTTGTTGAACAATATGTCCATCTGGAGCAACAAGGGGCTCTTCAACTTCACTTTGAGAGAACGTTTCTGCATTATCTCCACTTTCAGAAGGTGTCTTCAAACTGCCGTTAACCTTTAGGTTAATAAGCTGTCTTTGTAATTCCCTTTCTACTTCATCATCTTCTTCATCGTACATAGTTTCTTTTGAGATAATAGAACTCACCATTGAAAGAGCACTCCTTCTGGTTCTATGTTCATCCTTGTCGGCCGATGTGTTAAGGAAGTTGCCAAAATCGTTGTTTGTATTATCGTTTGCATTTGCCGAAGTGACGTCTTCAAAATCAGGAGATTCAGGATAGGGGTAGTCCTCCTTTATTTGAGGAGGTATGGACATGTCACTTCCAATGGTTGCTCTGAATCTGGAAAGCCCAGTTTCAGATGGCGAGGTCATTGGCAATGCTGGAGGTGTGCTAATGGAAGGAACCGACGAGGTTCTAGGAGTGTAGTTCTTGTGACTCTCTACATCCTTCTTAAAATCATCAAGAGCATTAGATAATCTGTCACCAGAATGCTTCCTTTCCGCATCAACTTCGTTAGACGTCTGGACTTTAATTACTGGAACGGCCTGATGAGCATGTCCAGGAAATGTACTCTGTTTTCCTGTTTGAATGTCGCCCCTGTTGCGGTTTCCGCGAGGATCATAACGTTGACTAGGCATTGTTTGCTGCTGGGGGAAGTGTTGCATTACTGGAGATCTTGGCTTATGGTTTGAATAATAAATTGGCTGTTGCAGAACTACAGCGTAATTATGGTGATTTCTATGTTGGGGAGGCACAGGTGGTCGTTGCTGGTAAGACTGAGCATAGCCAGCATTGTAGTGCTGTTGTGGGTACTCTCTGTGGCCCGTCATTTCGTACGGGTCCACAGATTGAGCACTAGTATGGTACAGAGGTTCATTCTGCTGTGGGATAGAGAACTGTTCCTTTTCAGGACTTGACAGATGAATCTGTAAGCCTGCCAAAGTTTGTGGAATCCCAGCATTTTCATCGAACGCTGAAGGAATCAGTTTGTCAATGCTGTTGTTATTCAGGTGGAAAGAGCCTAGAGCCGAACCTGAGCCTGCATCGGAGCCTGATGTGATATTGTAGTCATCCATTGTGGTTTCTCTGGTGTCTTCAAACGAGTTCTTTTTACCAGACATACTATCGGCGAAATCATTTTCTGACTCTGATAGGTTGTCGGTGTCGCAGATGCCAATGTTAGATTCATTGCGACGATCGAGATCGAGCTTCAAGTTCTTGTAGTTTTTGTTGACTCCATCCATACAATTGGATCTAGGAGATGGTCTAAAATCAAATTCTTCTTCAGGTGCCGCATTCTGGTGAATTACAAACTTCTGACGTTCGTCTATGGTTGTGGAATTGCTCATTTCCTGAACTATGCTTGATGTAGGGTCATGGTGCTCAGTTTTGCTCACATAGGTGTAGTTATTAGTATGATCCAAGTTATGTGATTCTGAGTATGACCTAGTAGGAGGAGATACTGGGTAGGGGGCGTTCTTATCTACAAACGTCGTGCTTTTGGCACTAGTGGGTCCTCTGTAGGGATTCTTGAATGACAAGTCACCAGTTGTAGATGCTGGAGTGGTCATTGAAAACGTCGAAGCGTTTTTTGAATAAGACGAAATCATTGGAGATGATTTAGAAGACGTGCAAGACGAGTTAGAAAGTGTGGGCGTTCTGTCTCCGTTCTTTCTACGTGATCGGCCCGAATTTATGGAACCAGTATCATTGGCAGACTTGGGAGGTTTATACACGTCGAAGCCTGCTCGCTCGTAGACACCTTTGTATCTGTGTTTGGCTTTGAACGGAGGGAAAGCCGAGTCTATGGGTCTGGCTGGATGGTCCATTCGTATGTGGTCTGGGAATGAGTTCATTGCTGGCAAGTGGGAACTAAAATTCAAAAGTAGTCTGAAATCAAGGCGAAAACAACAAATAGATCAACAATAACAACAAAAGGAAGGTAAACAATTAGTAGTTCGACAAAATGGGCAACACCAGCAATTTGGACGCTCAAAGATCACGAAATTATTCCTTTCGGTGGAAATATATTCAGGTGACACAAGATCACACGAACGAGACGACTTCAGCTGAGATGGTTCACTTGTGAAAGTAAACTTGGTGCAGAGTTGTACTTTTTCCACAAGAAAGAATATGTGGCAAGACGTTAAATGATACCTTGAAAAGTTGAAAAAGGTGAAGCGCTCTGGAATTAGAAGCAGTGAAAAAAATATCAACTAAAAAATCAACTCTCGCCAGATGTATAATGTACAAAGAAGTTAGACTTGTAAACACTGGCGAAATAGTCGCGCCAAAATTTACGTGTATTGTGTCACAAACAGACAACAACCACGATGCAAGATTCTGAATATGCAGACAGGAAACGAAAGCCTGCGAATGTATTGGAAGGGCAAGGACCAAATGTCAACGGGTAAAAGCGTCAGAATGGATGACACTAATGGTAGCAAATTGATGAAGCGATTAGTGGCAGCAACTAAAGATCATACAAAATAGCGGTAAAAGTATTGGCGATATTTGCAACAGTGAAGATAATTCAAACAGAACAAGCCAATATTCTCTCGTCCTTAGAGTCAATTCTTGCTCTTATTATGTAATTGTCTCAATCGTCAACGGTGAAGATGCTATCTTCAATGCACTATCTCGTCTATCCTAATTGGACCAGGCTCTGGTAATTGTGGACGGCTTGTTTTGCTGTCTGAGGCTCGTCTGGACTGCGTGCAGATGAGCGTTTCTGAATCGGTCTGGAGTGAAAGGATTATGCAAACGGCAGTATTACACTACTTCACAATATCTCTATGGGGGGAGGGTTTTGAGAACTGTTATGAGGACGTCGTTTGTGTCAATATTGCAGTTTCAGGTTTGTTTCTTCTACTACTTTATTCATTATATATTGCCGCCATCTATCCAACAATAGACTTGGTCATTTGAGCATGAAGAAAGTTTGTGCTATATTATTGTTTAGCTTTTTCGTGTCTTGCAGCTAATTTTGTCTGAGCCCCTCACTTTTAAAAACACGCGTCGTGGGTCAGCGTTAGGGCGCAATTTTTCTAAAATTAGTATACGAGCGGTTAAGACTAGAGCAACAAAGGGCTCAAGTCTAAATCCAATGCGAAATAACCAAACGGTGGGTAGCCCCAGTGGTCTAGATAGTAATATTATTATATTATCATTTAGATCTATACTTTGCCTTCGCCTCTATTTACGTCGTAATTATTATTGCCCTGCCTTACATTGGAATCGTATGTTCATATCGTCCAATTGCGACGATAATAGTAGAACCACTTTTAATCTTATCTTATTCTTATTCGTTTGAGCCCCAGAGTATTCCCGAAATGGCCATAAGTGCAGGGAAATTGAACCCTTCTTTTATCACCAGAAAGGGTGTGGGTGCAATATTATACATAATTATATATGTTTCGTAGACAGTATGCAGAAATAAACCATGTTCTAGTGCTAGACTCGATGTCTAGAGATTTGATTAATGAAACTTCTGTCATCTTGCGCAGCCAGCACGTTTCCGCTCTCTCGGTAGAATAGAGCCTTCAATTCGGCCTGTTGGCCAAAATACTAACAGCTGTAGGCCCAGTATGGACATACTCTGATTGAGTGATATTCTGTTCAATTATTGGACGATATCAATATCCGCTGAAGGAAAATATTCTTGATGTACACAAATAGCTGTCTCTGACTTGGGTATTTCTGTTCCAAAAAAATTGACGTTATATCTTATCAACCTTGCTATCTGGGACCTGATATTCAAGCTTTATTTTACATGCTACAAGCACTATGGTTTCATGCGATTGCACCCTATTCCTTGAAATTTTGTATCAAGGAATCTTTTTCTCAAGTAGAATAGTGAAGGACTTCTAATAGACAGACTTTTGCACGATTCAGGAGTACAAGTGCAAACATGTCTGTGTATGGAAGCAATTTGGCTGCATTTTCGATCGAAATGTTCCCGCGATACTTAATGTAGAAATCGCCAAAAGTCGCAAGGCAGACTTCATCTTGATCATGGGAATAAGTCAGACTTTCTGCGTCTGGAATTGCTTTCTTTGTGCGTATCTTCTCCAATAAGACTCCTAAGTATATATTTGAAACGACAAATCAGTAGATAATGTAAAATCTTGTAGCCGGCGTCAGGACTTCAGTATCATGCTGAAAATTGTACGGCAATACTATATTTTATGTGCACTACTCGATTAAAGGATCTTAAACACACTACAGCTTTCTCTTATTCTAGTTTGACAGAGGAACATATCTCTTATCGCTTGCGACGAATAAGCTTACATTTCACTAATGAAGATAATAGAGAGGGCACTCTTGCTTTCTTTCGTAGCTCGAAAACGATTTACGATATGGACGAATTCAGTATTGCAAATTGGAGCCAAAACAGAATCCATTCTCAAACTGCAGTGTCAATTTGAAGATCACAACATAGCTAATATCGACTTACTAGATTTCCTGCTGGGTGTGGATCCACTTGCGTCTATAAGCACGGAATTGATGGAAAGAATAATTAATGTGGAAAACGATGGACAGCGTACGTTCAAGAACGCTATAATTCTCAGAGGTATGCAAAGACTTTCGGCTAGCAGTCAGAAATGCCTCTATGAGTTCATAAGTATGATTGACCAGTTTGACACTAACGAATCACAGGGAAAGTGTACTGTCAGATTTGGAGACTATGTGATTCAAAAGCCAGAGCTTTTCGTCATCATCCCTATCCTAGATGACAAGTTGTATAATGACAAGTTACTCCAATATCTCAAGGAGAAGTTCTGGTTCTGTATTCACCAAAAAGTAAATCCTGATGAAGGAATCCTTCAAAACTTCCAGAGTTGGTACTTGCCTTTAGCTGATTCCAGCTACGAGAAAAACGTAATTTTCTTGCGGGGCCAGGCTCTGAAAGTCCATGTAGCTCCGGATATCAAACGATATATCTATTCACTCGTAGTACATTCGCGAAATCACAGATTGACTTCGTTGGCACCCCTACAAAGTCGTTTACTGACACGGTCTATTGATGAAATCCGCGACCTCTGTGTGGCTCTAGTGGCTGTTCAAAACTACAATACAGATGAGTTGTTTGTGACGCCTGATCATGTCAAAGTGGCAATGCGTAAAGTTGGATATTGGCTCTGTGATTGGGAGTGCAATCCTCTATTCACACCCTCAAAGTCTAAGAAGCACCAGGGGTTCGATGAGAACGTGGAATACCAAAAGAGAATGGAAATCAAGATGTTGACTGGAGGCTGGTATGGAAGTGATTATACTTATGTAGAAAGGTATATTGACAAAATGCGGTCTGTCAAGGATGAAAACTCGCCAAGTGGGTATACGAACCAGTTGATAGAGGACGTGATAGCCAAGGTGCATCCACCAATCTAGAAATCGTAGATAATGAACGTAATGACCATATTCGGCAGAAGAAAAGTAGAAGAGCAAGACAGTAAAGGATGATGGTAGAAGAAAACAAAACCGAAGGTCTTAAACACCAAGGTTGGAAGTCTATAAACTATATTATAATACTATCTCTCCTACCATAAGCCAGTCACTACTACAGACATGAGGCCGACTATTGCCATTCTGTAGCCAAGTGCTATTTGGTATTCTTCATCTATGATGTCTTGTTATCCTTATATGGTGATAATACACGATATCGTTGGTGCAGGATTACAAATTTCCAGTGGCTAAAATCATTATAGCTTCACTTGATGGCTTACTGTTTATCCTACGCATAAATATTAAACCGAAATAATACACTGGCAGTCTACATCTCTATACTTTAAACGTTTTCTGTGAAATACTTCTACCTCACAACCAGCCAACTGATATCTTCAAACGATTCTTTCTCTGATATTAACTCTAGTCGTACGTTATTTCACATTTCTGCATTCATCCTCATGACTAAGTTCTCGTGTATTCGTTCTCTCATATTTCTACTTCTTCCATGTCGCGAGACACTTGGCTTATAGCTCCCAAGTCCGCCGTGACCATTTTGCAACTGCCGGAACCTCTGGATAGAATGCCGGAATTCCGGCCACGTTCTCCTTCATAATTTTTGATAAATACTATGAGTGTATTGATGCACGAGCGCCAATCAAATAAAATATAAGAAATAATAAATGTGATTTGCACCCTAACTTGTCGATCTTGCTTTATCTTGTTCATAATTCAGTTTACGATTGTGCGTATTCCGATTATGTGACCCTGTTAAAGTTCTGGAGTTCTAGGCTGGGCGAAGAATCCATTCTTGTTTCCCACCAAATGGGTGCAACAGATTGAGTTCAATTGAAATTCCTCTTTTTTGCCAATTCTTCACCTACCTCTTTCTCTTAAGCAGAGGATTGATTTCGTGGAAATTATATCTAGTAATACAGCAATATTTACGCATCACATAGGTGAAGGCTGGTTTTGTTGTCTCTTATCTCTACATATCTCTCACGTAAACATACATTGGTGCATTTCTGCTTCTATAAAATTGTTTTTGCTATTTAATGGTGATAAAGTTGAAGAGAGACGTAGATTCGTTAAACAAATAATTCACATTTTGGTAAGACAAGTAAACCGACGTAAAAGCATAATTAGGACAAATACCCATACATAAAAAACAATAAAAGGAAGGAAAGATAAGAAAGAATAGGGACATCAAACGTTAATTAAGGGAGAATCATCCATGACTTCGTCAAATATAAGATCGTAGTTAGAATTGTCAGAGGCGAAGAGACCAATCTCGTTGTTCTTCTTAGCAAAGTCACCGTCGTTGTCGGTGGAAGCCTTGTATCTCTTGAGGATTGGCTGTGCTTCCAACAAGAACTGGTTGTCGTCTTCGTTGGAGTGACGGCGGTCTTCGTTATGGTCATTGTCTTCCAAGCCTGTGTCTTCTTCGCCGTAGTTGTACGAATTCAAAGACAACAACGAGCTTGGGGAAGTGAGCAGGTTTGTACCAGAAGTATTGAACGACTGGCTGTAGCCCTGTTGATAGTGGTGTTGCAGGTGGTCTTGAGCTTGGGTATGGGAGCTGCCTTGATATGGAGTAGAGTTGTTTCTGAAGATAGTTGGAGTCACGAACTTGAACGAAGTCGATGTGGAAAGAGAGGTTCTGTTGTTAGGTCTAGGATTTCCAGAATGAGAAGAGCTCAGGAGAATAGGTGTCGAATTGCTTGTGGAAGCAATCGACGTTGTAGGGTTGGTGGGAATGTTGTTCAATAGAAAGTCATCGATGATCTCCTGTTTGATTTTGACCTTGTCCAACTTGTTTGAGTCATTGTGAAAATACCCGGACGGAGTCGGATTCGACCTGCTCTGGCGTAAAGGGTAGACCTCAGTAGCATCGGCGACGGAAGTGACATTGATAGTATTGGAACTGGAACCGTTGTTCGCTCCAGAATTGGCCGAAACAGGTACCGGCATTTCGTCTTCGTTGGAGAAGATCAGGTAAGACGACGGCGAATGCATGAGAGAATTTGTGTTGGAATGAAACTCGCTTTTCATCTGCTTAGGACTCGATTGGGGAGACATGTTGGGTGTGGCAGTCGTGGAGTTCGCAAGCTCTGCCGAAGTTGAGGAACCATGAGCCGAAGTGGCTGCGGCCAAGTTGGTAGCTGAATTCGAGCCAGGCTCCTGGGCCAATTGCTTCGACAAATTGGACTGGTACAGGGAGTGGATGTCGCTTCTCAAGGGGATCAATACCGTCTTGTACTTCTTGTTCTTGATAAGCTCATCGATGTTGTAGCTGTGCTCTGCGGGAAGCAAAAAACGAATTAAGTCTTCCAAGCCTCTGACCTTATTTTCGACTTCCGTCAAATGGGCTCTGGTAAGGGGCGATCTCACCGTCCGGGGACTGTAGGAACAGCACCAGTTATGTTGGGTACATTTGGTGCAGCGGGGGAAGTCTTTAGAGCATTTCAATTTGCGTTTGCGGCAAGAATCGCAAGCTTGTTCGATATTGGCATTGGCGGCAGCAGCTGCAACAGATGATGCCGATGCAGACGAAGTACCATCGGAAGTAGATGATTTCCGGGGGGAGTCCTTGGGATTCATGGTGGAATCGTCCATTTGCGATGAGAAACTGGACGAGGTGGAACACCAACTGGAATTCGAAGTGGATAAAGTCAGAGCCGACGATGAGGCTGAAATGGCCAGGGATTGGTTTGTATTAATATAATAATTTTCAGTTGAGGCCCGTAAGGCTGAGGATATGTCGGAACGATAATTTGGAGTCGTCACAGTATTTTTCAAACTATAATTATTAGATTTAGGGGAGGAGATGCAACCGCCGCTGACAACTGCAGAACCAAGTTTGCCGGTGCCTAAGGCAACAGTGCCTGAGGGTGCAATTAAGCTATGTTCCATGTCTGTGTCACCCACGGCGGAACCTATGGGGTAATTATTTTTATCGTCGTTTATTGTTTGGCACTGGAACTCCAGGCTGGGAACAGAAACAGGTTCGAAATTCTCAGGCTCCATCTAGATTTGGAAAATAGAATTACTCCTTCGTAAAAAGAGGGTAATATGGGTGATCTCTCCGGCTAGGCTGCTATTAAATTTAACCTTTTGTCAGTTCCAAATATCGTATACGGTAGAGGCTTTATAATGGAACCAGTGGATATATGGAACTTTACTCGATCCTGGTAATGTATGAGAAATATCTGATAACAAGCACCGTGCAGCCTTACTATGGATCGTTATTAATTTATATCTAATACTCGAAACAGGGGGGTGGAACTAATAGGGATATGGATAATAGGGACTTTCTGTCTTCGGAAGTCCAGGGAATTGGCTAGTAGCGAAATGATTTAGATAAATTTTGTGGAAATCTCCGAACAATGTGGGTTAAGCAACGTAGGAAAGTTAGCTTAAACGGGTTTGTTGGTTCTTACGAAGGGGATGATAAATCCAGCAAAGTTCCCTTAAAGCTCATAAATAAGAAATATTATTCAATTGAAAACAATATATAGAGAAAAAGAAACCAGGATACATCATCGTATATATAAAGGAAATGTACAAATAAACAAATACGATCACTACGTCGAAAGGTGTATTTTGAGCTCATTGAAAATTTTAATTGTTGGCAGTAGCAGCAATCTAAAAAGTGGGTGGTGGACCTTTTTTTTTTTGGATTAAGAATATATTGTATCCAGTGTATTATCCAGAAACAGAAAATTGCAAAGATTACGATACGACACTGTTTTGGATTTATTTTGCCAGAATTGCAATTATTTGTCGTTCATTGTGGGCTTCAATGTACCGTAGAAGTAATTCAAATTGAGGAAAGTGTCTCTTAAACGTGTGGAACCTCTTCCAGAAGTAGGTTTTGAATTGCATCTTTCGTTATTTAATATTATCTCCAGCCGTTCCGAAGACAGGTATACACTTGCACCCCTAAATAGGATATCAAGACTCCATTGTGTAGTCTGGTGTCTATACTCTGAACTGCGGAAGCTTGAGTCTGCTACAAACTACAATCCTAAAGTTTCCAACATGGTCGCTCTAATTGTTGGTGGATTACTTTCTCTATTAGGACTGGTGCACCTCAAATAAATCGCTCAAGATCTAAATTGAAAGTACTCATACGTTCTTCGCCCAAACCGTGCAGTACGTTGTTGCATCTGGCTAATTTCCCATTTACCACTAATTCGTGGTCAAGATCTAGTTATTTTGATTTTCTTACATTTTACGGAGTTTCACAGGTCAAGACCAGCTACAAAATCAATAAGCTCTACTAGCTCTGTCTCGGTTGGTGTCAAAGAAGTTTTACAAATTCATGATTTCAGCCAACAAATAAAAATGATTTGCTCCTCTATTATCTAATTTAAGAAAATTTTGAGTAATAATTTTCAAACCCCTCTTTAGCACATACCTCATCTCAAAAGATTCTCAAAACTTTCTGTGCATTTCCATTTCCACACCGTTGAATTTTGGAGAGGTCTCTATCACCAGCGAATGCAGGACAGAGAACTCGCGAACACTTCGTGTACCCTCGTTGCACAACCACAGCTTCTGTCTGTTGGTCCTAGCGAACGTATAGGAGAGGAATGCTGAAAACGGTACGCCCTCCAGTAAAAAATTCAACAAAATTAGTAGAAGTCGACGAGATTTGACAGAGAATAGAATTTAAAATTTATCCGGGTCGAGATCGAGACAGTTAAGGTAGAAAAATTGGGCAAATCTTTTTAGGTTGCCGATAGCGGCTATCAGATCAAACCAAGCATCAAATTTTTACTTACATTTCACAAGCCATAGATTTTGCGTTTAGTTTTTATTGGCAGGTTGGTATTTGTTATCGGTAGAATGCCGGTAGTTGGACGGTGGGAAATTTCCGTGCCTGGCCAAGTGCGACTAGCATTAATTCTGTATATTCTTGAGGCAGGAAACCAAGCCGGTGCTCGGAGTTGCCGCTCACCGACGTCGATTGGAAAATTAATAACAATGCAAGTACGGATCAAGAAGAACTCCCCCTCTTGTTTGAGGTTTTTTTCAAATTCAAGCAATTATTGTTGCCGCTTTAGGCGATCAGTCATTTTTGCGCCATTAGGGGATGTATAAGGCGTGTCATTCCTCATCCAAAATAAATCATACCTGGAGCAGGCGACAAGGCAGAAGGTCTATGTAGGGGCTCATTGATGGAGGCATGGGAGCAGATGAAATTTGAGGTGGACATGCACTAATAGACCTCTGGAACCTTCGGTTAACTTTATTGATTAAGGTTTGGCCAACAAGAAAAGAGCTTTAAATTGAATTGACCGAGTTGGCTCATTAAACGTTGGTTCTCTCTGTTCTGTAACAAGTGGGTAGATCCCCGATTTGAATTGCGATTTTTCATGGTTGCGATAATTTTTGCATGCTCTATCTAACAGTTTGAGGTTGATATTTTATTGGCTAATATATGCTGTTATTGTCTTTATTTAAGTTAGGATCAAATTCTTGGTTGGAATCAGCTGTACGTGTATTCGGGAAATCCAACGGAATTCCTAAGCAAGGAACAATAGTAGAGCAGGAATGATTCGTGGTCCCATTCCTAACAACAGCAGTAGCTTGCTTTGGCTGACTGATATTCTTGGCCTTGTAGCAAACATGTGTCCGTCTGTGTTCTTTCCAGTTGTAGAGTTGATCAATAAACCAAAAGTTCAGCATCTAAATCGATATATCTACGATTTGTAGCTTAATTCGCCTACTAATCTGAAAGTAATTCTTAAAAGTCTTGCCGCTGTCAATTCATCATCGAGTAGTAATTTTTATCATTGTGTGGTTTTCTTGTTTAGTAAGTTTTGCTATTACCTTATCAATATATTCTCTCCCATGATAATAAGGATTGGTTGCAACTTCGAGGTAAGTCTCTTCCGTAAGTATGCAGTAGCAGACGCGGCAGTAGAGGTTGGACGCCGAAAATTTTTTTGACAATTATTCGGCCGTTAATTGCCGGCCGTACAGAGTAAATGTGCAGTAGGTCACAACAAAGAAAAATTGGGTTCAAAAGAGGGGAACTGTAATCTGTAACCTGTTGTGCGTAAATTGCATGTTGTCGATGTATTATTCTCTAGAGCTAAAAAATATTTCTTGGTGCTGCATCTCGGAAAAACTATTTGACATCATCAACCTGGTAACCATTTTGGCATATGGTGACATTATTATTGTGATGGTGATACAAGAACATAGCTATTCTCTCATGATATAACAGTACAGGAAAGGAAGCTGAAGGTTTGGGAGGACATCACCTGACAAAATTTTGCAACTTGAACAGATGACTTCAGATCAATTTTTATCATCCAGATTTGCAAAGAAACCCAGAAAAATGTAGTTTGTAGATCAAAAAGTAAATTTGGGAACTATCTATAATGAAATGAAGTCTTCAAGATGTTATAGCTACAAGGAGCTGCAAGTAGCGTCCTGAGTTGTTCTATTATTCTCTTTAGTTAGTCCAAATATTCTAGAATTTTTGCCAAAAAAAAGATCTTATTCATATGTAACCAAACATCCATAACTGAGAACATTTACAGTATTCCTCAAACAACTTGGATAATAGAAAAGGATGAAAACCAAGGAACATTTACAGTATACTTAAGTTTTGGTTAGAAATTTTAACTTGTCATGAACATCTGCTGTTTTCTTTGGCCATAGCTAGGCACTTATCACAGACAGTAAGTATAGGCGTGTTTGCACCATACCTGATATCCATTTGTTTCGCATTTTGTTTAAACAAATGCGAGAGCCAAATTGCAACTTCTTTGCAGCCGTTTGTTATGGTTCTTAAGGCAAAAGAAAATCAGAAACAAAGATTAATATAACACCATCAATATTGAACCAAATACACCAAACAGAGCTCGAAAAGAGAGAGCTACAAAACATTGCTGAGCCTTCTACCATACAAAGAAGTGATCCCACGATTCTCACCTTCTACAAAATCTTTCCACAACCCCCCAAAGAATCTCCAACACCAGAACAAATAGGCGAGTGAAATGGTTATTAGCTTTTATTATTATTCTATTATTGGCTTCTCATTGGCTTGACTTTCACTACACTTTTCATGATGAACCTGGTACATATTTTAAATTCATGGATATAAGGCTTACTTTGATATTTGCAGGTATGTTCAACTGCTTGCTGGACGTTCTATAGTATATGACGGTTGCAACGTCCTTTAGAGTATAAAATAAGGTCTCTTTAACTTCTGTAAATTTATATTAAATGTATACACATATACCATTTGTGTACGATAATTCCTAAACAGTGCTCAAGAAACCGATGACTCCAGAACAGTACTTGACAAGATCGGCCATCTTTTCTCCTCTTTGCCTCTCCATTTCTTAAGGGCCGAATTCAATCTCCGCCCAAAGAGCCATTCAAAGAAGGGGATCATTTGAATGACGTGACCCGTTATTACTCAAAAGCCCACAAGTTCTACACGGTGTCATCGTGGTAGATGAATGTCGTCACTTTGGGATCTGAAGGTGCTCTCTTCACGTAGGCAGCATCATCAGGAGGCCGTTCGTTCTTTTCATTTGTATTGAGCATCGACTGAATGCTCAACAATATAGATTCAATCAGACATGCTGGCGTCCAGTCTTCTCCCAACAAGTTCAAACAGATGTGACCATTCGAATACACATGTGGATGCACCGGTATCTGCGGCACTCCATTAGGAACTGCGTCTTTATTCCCCGAACTCTTGCTATCCTTATCGTCATCATCTATTACTATCTCATCAAAGATTATGAATTGAACTCGTGGAGAATCCACTGGATACTCTGCTGTGATGATTATGCTGAGATGAAACAAGTCCTCCTTTTTGTAAAGCGTGTGATTGTTCAATTCTATACGGAAAATGTACTCCGTCAAGTTCTCGTCGTTTTTAACCATCGTGATTCCCAGAAGGTTGTTGGTAGAAAGAGACTTGTACTCCTTAAGTAACCTTTTAAAAAATGGGTGTCTGCCTCCAGCCATAGTTGCACGCTTTTCAAGCCGAAAAATAGAATAGTAGCGAATTGCCTAGGATACGATTATGGCCAATGTAGATAGCTTATACTACCTTGGTTTATGAAATTGTAAAGGTATCTTCAGAAAAACTAAGAATTCCCCTCATTGCTGTCCTATTTTTATTCCCTCGATATCTTATCAATGTTCAACTATACTGTAAATCCTGTACATGACACAAAGAGTGGTTGCAACACAATGGTTGCGACTGTAACAAATAAATAGGTGTAGATTAATTTTATAAAGCTACTAATGCAATTACAAGGGCATTCCCCTCATTTTGGGTTTGGATAGCGCTATATTGGCACCATTAGACGAACTTCCCATAACGGCATTCCTAGTTCGGGGCACAGACGACTTACCACGATCGCGTTGTGACTTAGAAAATCTTCGCGAACGAGGAGCTTTCAGTCTTCCCAGCGATCTACCTTGTGACTTGTTCTGAGACCGTGATTGCGTTGATAAACTCTGTCTCAGGTTGTCCAAAGAATCACGCTCGGCTTGCGGTGGTGGAAAATATGGTGAAACAGACGTATCTGCACCAGCACTGACTACGTCTGAATTACTCACAAAACTCGAATTGGGTGATTGCTTTTTCCTTTCCCGAGATAACACACCTAACGTCTTCTTGAAGCGAGCGAAATATTCAACTTGTTCCTTGACTATACCTTGAATTTTAGAAAAATCTCTCTTGTTCGTCGGCAACTTAATAGCCATTTCTCGAAGGGATACCTCGCTGACAAACTGACTCAACGAAATGCCAATCTCCGACAGAGCTTCGATTCGTATTTTATTAAGTTCATTATAAGCATGATTCACCTGTTCAATAGTGATACCACTTCCATCAGCCAGCATTCTAGCTTCCGGGAGAGTTATCGGCACTTTATTGTTCATCGAGTTCATCCTCGAGACTTCACGTGCTGTGACAAACGATTCATGATATTTGAAACTGTCGAGATTGGAGTGCACCGCTGACGTATTATTAGACGTAGTTGACCCATTTCCAGTATTTTGACGCAGTCTCTTCTCAGTACTGAATTGAATCTGGATCTGCTTCATTCCTCTCAACACTTGGTGAGCATTCTTGCCTGTGCGAACATAGTTCGACGCAAAACCACCCTTCATTATCTGGTATTCTACAAGGCATTCTTCACTTAATAGGTAGAAAAAGATTCTCTCGACGTCTGTCTTGTCCAACGAGCTCCCTTTCCCATGATACGGATTGAGATTATGTCCCATTTTCATAATCTTGCTACTTCTGGCCCCTTTAAATACATCCTGGCAATGAAGTACTGTCACTCTTTCTTCCTGGATAGACTGTACCAAATTGATGATATATTTAGCATACTCTGTACAGTTTCTTTCTACCACTGAAACACCGGTTGAATTTTGACAATTGTCACATTGCTTTCGACAATCTGCCGGGCTAAAGGACTCGTTGAAGTACTGCAAAACTTGCTGTCTTCTGCAGTCAGTTGTGTTCTCACAATATTGAACCACTTGTCTGAGCTTCGCAAGATGATTTTCTTTCCCTTCCTTTGTCAATTCTTCATCTCTTTGTATCATACTCTGAAGCAGCCGAGCGTCTTTATAAGAGTAAAACATTATACAATCAGATTGTTTGCCATCTCTTCCAGCTCTACCGGTTTCTTGGTAGTATCCTTCTAAGCTTCGAGGAATAAATAAATGGATAACATATCTGACATCGGGTTTATCAATACCCATCCCGAATGCAATCGTAGCACAAATCAACTGAATTCTTCCTGTTTGCCATTGAGATTGGATTTCGAATCTATCTTGGGGAGACATTCCGGCGTGATAGAAAGCAGTATGAAGTCCATACAGGTTGAGTTTAGCACTTGTCTGTTCACAGGATTGTTTCGAATGACAATATATGATACCCGTCTGAGAATTTTGATTTTTTAAAATGTAATCCTTTATCCACTCGACGTAGTTCGCTGATTTCCACTTGATTTCATAGTACAAGTTTGTTCTATTGAAACTTTGCTTCAAAAGAACAGCATTGTCCATTTTCAAGTTGTGGACGATATCCAATCTGACCTTTTCATTAGCGGTTGCAGTTAGGGCCATTATTGGGACACTGGGATATCTCTCTTTAAAGAGCCCCATACTTTGGTAATCTGGTCTGAAATCGTGTCCCCATGAACTCAAACAATGAGCTTCATCTATCACAACTCTGGCCAATCTGTTGGTTTCATACAATTTGCTTATGATCTTTTGGACAACATTGGATGTGTTTGCTTTTTCTGGAGAAAGGTATACCAAATCAAGAAAGCCTTCCCTGAATAAATGCATTGTCTGTTTATTCTCTTCTGCTGTGGCTTTGGAACTGATCATTCCTGCTTTCACATTCTTGTCTAATAAGTGCTGAACTTGATCTTGCATCAATGAAATCAAAGGAGAAATAACAACAGTAGTTCCATTGGTCTTGCCGCCCTTAACTAGCGCAGGCAATTGATAACATAAAGATTTACCACCGCCGGTTGGCATCAATACAAAGACATCCTTAGATTTCAAGCTAGCACAGATTGCTTCCAATTGATTTGATCTGAATGACTGCAACTTGAAGACAGAATTTAAGACAGAGTATACTTCATCAATGAAACGTTCAGAGCCTGGAGGTATATTCTCTTTATTGGGGCCATTTCCAACAATCGGCTGCTGATTGTTCAATATATTCATTAGCTCGTCATCATCATCACTGAATTCTAGGTCACTTTCAACTTTCGGCACAATACGTCTGTCAACATTGGTAGATTCACTGAGTGCCGTTGGAAGTGCTCGTGAATTTGCTAAATTTATTGAAGGATGTTGCTCGAAAAGATCATTTTCGCCCTCTTGATCTGAAATAAGGTCAATAACATCATTATTTAATTCTCTTTCTTCATTCAATTGGGTGGTGAAGTCTTCTATTTCCTCGATTTCATCATCATAATCATCAGCATAATCCTTACGAACAGATTCAGAATCCAGATCTATTAAAGCTATGGGGTCTGGAGGATCAACATACCGCACGCCCAATTTTCCTGCCACATCTGGCGATAATCTTATGTCCTCTATTTCATCTGGTGCAATCGCTTCTTCTGTTACTTCTTCGGAATGGTCAGAATCATTTTGGAACGAACCATCAACATCCGACTCCAAGAAGTCGTCTGCAATAAAGCTGCCCAAATCGTTGACTTCATCTCGTTCCTGTGTCGGGGTTCTCAATCCATCCATAGTTCCTTCTCCAAATTCATCCTCGGCTTCATTAACGCTCACGTCTGGGATTGCTGGCGTAGCTACCTGACGCTGCCGTCTTGGAGGGGTCTCTATCACCACGGGTCGTTTTGGCACAGAATTATCTCTAGGTACACCTTCCGGTACCCGGAATACGCTATCTTCTACTCCCTTGACCTCTGGCTCATCCAAATCGGAGAATTCATAGGTGTTAAAATCCTCTTCTTCTACGGTATGTATTGGAATTGCATCAGTTGGATTGCGCGGAAGAGGGGTAGACATTAGAACTGAGCTGATAGAAGTAGGGAATGTCAGTGGAGTCGATAGCTTTTCTGGTACAGATATGCTGTTACTAATTTGAACATGTGAAGAGTGAAAGTTGGAGATATCCTTTCGCACATTATTGATCTGGACTTCTATGGCACTGGATTTGGGTTCAAAGGTTTTCCTGTAGAAATCTTTCTTTGCATCAAAGGATATGGAGGTCGACTCGCTCACTTTGAAGCGTTCGTCATATAACGCTAGCTTCATATCCTGTAACTCTATCAACTTCTTCAAGAGCGCAATCTCACTCTTGGGTGTAGTGATTTGTGTTTCTGGAATACTTTGATCTTGTATAGTCGTATCATTGACATTTCGAGATCGTTTTTCAAGACGATTAGTAACAGTCATTGTTCGTTTCTGCCCAACAATAGGATTAACATAATTATTTTCGATTGCAGTGCTAATAGTGTTCCTGTT
The DNA here is from genome assembly GCA_030564745.1 of Scheffersomyces segobiensis. NCBI lineage: Eukaryota > Fungi > Ascomycota > Pichiomycetes > Serinales > Debaryomycetaceae > Scheffersomyces > Scheffersomyces segobiensis. The sequence continues at coordinate 21,623 of JAKTZB010000024.1, read as the reverse complement.
AATATTATCATTGATCTTGTTGCTGGTATTATCAGCACTTAAGGTTTGCAGTCGTTTATGTAAATGAAAGAGTCCGTCCGCATCCACAGTTAAGTCTATAATTTCGTCAATATCGCTGAGAGTCTCCAAGTTGGGCGGATTTTCCAGTCCGTTTTTCGTATTTGTTAGCTTTGGTCGTACATCTGAATCCCTAGTATTAGACGAGTTAATGTTGTTATTATATGTACTATTAGTATTGGTTTTGTTGATGTCTGTGATGCTATTGTAATTGGTATTGATAGTAGTAGTATGATTATTCAGAGAATTCAGATTTCTGATATTTATATTGTTGTTTCCAGAATTAGACGGTATTTCCTGTCGTTTATCCAAAAGACCATTCCTTATTCCTCCGTTTGCCACGATTCCAGTGCGCCCTAACGATCGTGTACTTTCTGGAAAGGTCTGGAGAACGAGATCAACCAAATTCTTTTTCGGTAGATGTGGTGCTTCTCGCTGGAGCCACTCCACCTGCACCAGAAGGTTATTTGAATTTATCATAGAGCTGATACCTAGCGATAATCCATCTATTACAGGATATTAATGGGGTAGTAGCAATATTAGTAGTAGTAGAGGGGCCGTGAATTGAAGTTAAATTGAAATACGCGTAAATGGTAAACAGAAGAGAACATCAAAGGAACTGCACATAGGTGTGCCAGTTCAATTAAGAGGGAGAGAAGTCGCTACACTTGGAAAGTCGCCCAAGATGATGGATTTCACAACGAAGAGAATCAATAAGAAAGTTGATATCCAGTAACAAAATTGTATGGTTATTCTCACTGCTTGCTACTAGCTACTAATTTAAGCGTAAAACTCTTTCCGTAAACCAACCTCTGCTAGATTTTCATGCAGAAAAGGGTCCACATCACGTAGAACCACCTTTACTAAGATTATAAATTTAACCCATTATTGCAAAATATCCTGATATTCCAGAGATGGGCTTGTTGCAATTCATGGAATAGCCGAAGCTTTTATTAAATAGCTGCGAAATATCTTGTATTGAAAGATTAAGCGAGTTGCGCAAGCAACAGATTTTTGCATAGTAGATCAATATAAGATGAAATTCCAGATTCTAGAGTGACCTGAAACACCGATATCGAGCCACCATCTACGCATAAAACTGCCTTACTATCGGTGATGCTGCGAATCGGGCTTACAGCCCACCTTGAACTAGGGAATAACCACTATAAAAATACCAAGACTCCATACCGCAGAGACTGAATTGACATCTGATTACAGTGTCTACTTTTTGGGACAAAAAACCAACGAAGCTGAGTTGGTGACTTTCAACATTTCAAAGAAAGGAGTAAATATAATATAAAATACGGAGAACATTGTGGTGACAACCTCAATAAGAAATATTTGAAGAAGGAGGGGGTCAGAGGAGAAGATTTAGTGGGGATGCTTGGTGAATTTTTATTTTCATAGAGCTACAAGTGTGGAGCAAGAGGAGGTGGTGGTTGGTAAAAATGCAATGCCCAGAAAGCGGCTAATATTCTAGAAAGCAAACCATTGGAGAGTTTAAACTCGGCCACTACCTTTGGAGAATATGGAAAGTGCATCCCTCTTTCCCCAGCCAAGATGAAAGGATGCAGTCCCTCTAAGTCCCTCTTTTCTGGTTTCTTATCCAAAATTAGTAGATGAGGAGGAAACCAATGCCTGTATAAATCGAAGAAAATATTGTTGCTCCTATTAAAACGATTAATTGGGTTACAAGAGGAGAACGTAACGAAATACTTCATCTAGGCATAGTTGTGTGGGCTAACGTGCGAGATGTTTAATGTGAGGAGATGCTACTGAAGCAGGTATATGGGTATGGATACAAGACAGCCCAATAATTCTGGAGAAAAATGCAACTGTCACCTAATTCGTCGGTATCATGATCCCCCTCTATGCATCCAGCCAATCGAAGTATTCTAACCAACACAGAAAGCGTAGCAAGATGGAGGAATAAACCCGAGTTGAGGAATATCTTGCTCAATATCTCTCAGGAATTTCTAATTCTGTTTGCGCTAGATTTGCTGAGCTACGAAGCCTTGAACTTTTTGTGACAATTAGCACCATGGATGAGACACCGTTGCTCAGAAATGTTAGAAACTTCACCTAGCAGTCAATAGTGAACGTAGCCCAGTAGAGCCACAACTTTAGAATAGTCAAAAAAAATTTTGCATTTACCAATAAGCGCCATACCCAAAATCTGAGGCCGTCTTTGTTCTCCACTCTCGGAGTAACGATAACAGAAGAGTTGGAGATGTAGAAAATAACTTATAGCAACAAGTGCAATTTGCCGGCAGCTGGAAAAGAATCGTCGAGCTATCAGGGTAATGTTTAGAGTGTCTAGGTGAAGCAAATTTTAGATTCTTTAGGGGGGGCATTATGCAACTATTTACCCGCTGATGTTAGAAGTGATACGAAAAAGTGACAACCTGGTGATGATACATGGAGCCACCCTGATGGGATGATTTTCCGAGCTGATAGTACCGGTGATTCCCAGAAGGGACGCCGATATACAGGGCAGAGGTGAACCACCACGGAAGATGCTACGTGTACAAGGTCAGATAATACCATGCGAAGCAACAGCGCAAGGCTGCACCCAACGAATAGATCTTTACAACATGTAGGAATTTATTTCATTCACGCCATTATTTGTCGTGTTCCGATGCCGGAATAACTATGCTCGTATAGGAAACTTCGCCTTATAAAGAAAGTGCGGACGGGATTACAAGAGATGGGAGGGGCATTTAGTGTAATAGTCCCAACGTGAGGGTGCCGTTTAACGCCATTTTAGAGATTGAGCCACGATAAAACAGCGATACCAATTATCGGACAACAAAGAGCACGGCCAAGTTGTTGCGATACACATAGTAATAATTGAAAAATCTGGGTATTAGGATATCGGGATATGTATATGTCTCGGAAGCTCGAGCTACATAGTATCTATTTACTTCGGAACTATGTCGCCATTTTTTGAGAATGGTAAAGTAGACAGGGAAATTTTATAAGGCACCGCTCGACAAACTGACAATATTTTTCGATTGGGCCATCCTGTTTTAGTAGCCATCCCTATTTTTCCCCAAACTTCAAGACTCGGCTACTCCACAAACGTAACAACTTTCCATATTAAAAGAAATATCCCGTTGGATGAACCTGTTAGATTATCCCATTAAAAAGAAAGTAGGCACTGTAGCAAAACAAAAAAAATAAAATATAATAATACGAATCCTTCTAATTCCCCTCTTTGCTTTTGCTTACTCAACTTCGCTGCAACAACTTTACCTTCATATAACTGCACCAAATTCTGTCCAAACCGACAGCAAACATTGGGACGGTTTATTTCTAACTTTACTACTACGACTGTTAGATTCATCTCCTTCTTCACGAGCTCGTACATCCATCTTTCAGATCTCGACGCTTCATCGCCATAGACGAAGATGCCAGCCCCCCATCAAGTACCTTTGAGAGTTTTGTCGGAACCTTCTTCCGACGTCGGAAAATCTACGAGCCCCAAATTTGTGAGCGCTTTAGAATACGAAAGTGCACTCGGCGGCACCGCTAATAAACTCAACAACCCCAACATCGTCAACAATATGGGCATCAAGATGAAGTCCGGATCTCCATTAGCTACCTCATTCACACCGTCGTCGACCTCTTCGTCGACTTCTGACTTGGCAGACCTCAAGGGTGATTTGTTGGCCGATTTATGGCAGACCTCATCGCGTGAGTCCTCCACGCTGAGCACCTTTTCCGTACCGGCCCCCACCTCCACGAACACCATGAACATGAACTACATCAACAACAATATGAGCATGAATACGAACATGAGCGTGAACAGCGTCAACATGACGTCTCAATATTACCAGAATAACGTATGCAATAGTGGCATATACGCTGCTCCTGCTGCTTGGAACTTCACCTCGTCTCCTCCTTTACTTTCCCAGCATCAGCCAGTAACGGTTCAAAAGGAATACTTCCAGCCACCAAACTTTGTCCCTAATAGCAGTATCAATAATAACAACATGTACATTCAAAACGAGCAGCTCCACCAGCCGCAACCACAACAATTCCAGCAGCCAATGTTGAACAATAGCAACTCTGCTGTTGGTTTGTATCCAGCTTTGACCGAGGAGAACTTGATGTTCAACGCTGAGATAAACCCCTTGTATATCGAGTCCCCAAAGCAAATTTACCAGGACCCAGCCCAGGAAGAGGTTTTCAACTTCGAAGAACAGCAACAGTTACAACAGTCTGTGCTGAGACCAAACCAACGTAACTTTGTTTCTTCACTTAACCACAACTACAACCACAAGAGTGGCTCTACCACCTCTGATGTGTCGTCTACTGGCTCTTCTCCTGAGACCCAAACCAACTTCGCTTACCACTCGAAAAACCAACAACAGGTCAACACGCAGTTGTACAAGACTGAGTTGTGCGTCTCATTCATGAAGATGGGCATATGCCCGTACGGTAACAAGTGTCAGTTTGCCCATGGTGAAAACGAGTTGAAGATGGTAGAAAGACCTCCCAAGTGGAGATCCAAGCCTTGTGCCAACTGGACCAAGCTTGGCAATTGCCGTTACGGAAATAGATGTTGTTTCAAACACGGTGATTAAAAAGTATCAAAAGGAATTCAAAACAGAAAAGAACTCATCATAGAAATAGACAAAACAATGCTACTATTCACTACGACTTTACCCCGTTTGTTTCTTTACGAATTATGAATCTAAATCTGCCTGCATTTCACTCTCTCGTTCTATTAATAGTTTGATAATCGGACTCTAATGGACTTGAAAATTATCATATAATTATTATAACTATATTGCTTTTGTTGTCCGCTCATGTCTTATGTTTCATGTTTATTTATTGGCTTTGGTTGGTTATCCTTTGCATCTGTATCTTCAAAGAATTTTATATATACAAATAGCTTTTCTCTTCGTACATAAAATTGGTTTATTTATTAATGTATCTATATTACTGATCGGTTGTAGACTGCAAATAGATTGTTTGAAATCCGAAAATGGTCCTTTATCTGTAAAATAAAAAAATGTATGATCCTATTTGTTCATTAATGCGATAACAGTATACAAAAAAGGTCAGATTCAAAATTCTCTACTAAATTTTTTAGGCAATCATATTGCCAACGCTTTAATTAATTAACAATTATCAATAGATCTCATTCTGATTGATTCTATTCTCTACATTTTCCAGTTTCCTACATTTTCCATTTATTCCTTTATGAACTGATCAATATAGACAGCCTCTGAAAATATAGTATATCACTATGATGTGGTGATGGACGGCCGTGATGTTTTCTACAGAGCCCGCCCGAAGGCGAGTCGCATGGTTAGCCCCGCATTGCTGCCACGGATGAATTAACTGTAGCCTCTCTTCATTGACTGTTATAGTTGATAGAGGAGAAAACTTGAACTTAGCTTCATTGGGCAGTTTTAACATTCAAATATTCCCCCAGTAGAGGGCGGGTAACTGCACCAATTCTAACGAAAAATTTTCGATTGTAATTACAGTCAATTTTTAGCAGCACTTCATAGTTAACGATCTACCTCTAGAGACCTGCTTTGCTCTTGAAATAACAACGTATTACTGAGCTTCAGTTCTGGTTAGGGTGTGTCAATATTTAGTATACACACGAAGCAATTGAGATCAAGCTCAGCTCTTTCATCACTTTTTGGCGATTTGAAGAAACTTCCTGATCAAGTTTTAGCACCCATTTTACAAAGAAAGGCTGCTTTTGAAGAAATATGTCTCGCGCTGACTTAGAAACGATAGATTGGGATCAATTAAAGCCCAATGTGGAAAGAATCCTTTCTGATTCTTTAACTAGCCGTCGTTTGCCTGTTTTGAAGAGAATCAGGGCTCTTGTAAGTGAAAAATTTATTTTCGACGAAGATTTGAAGACAATTTCCTTACCATTGCTTAAGACTTATAATTTCTATCAAGATGTTAACTCACGTAATGAACTCTTGAACACTTTAGAAGCGATTATACGTGTTGATAAAGTTTTTTTGTCTGGTTTCGTTAAGTTTATCTATAGCCAGACTGCCGCAAAAGTGAACTCGGCTCTTGCATTGACCGATTATATGACTCTTTTGAACTGGACGAACAAATTTGCTATCTTAGCAGCTGAATTAGATCCTTCCAATGATGACTTGGTTGCATCTTTGGTGGAATCAAGGGCTGCCATCTTGTACAATTGCATCTGTAGCTCGACTGGAATCAGTAAGCACCATCTTCAGCATCGTAATAGAGTCCATGATTCGGTGCTAAGCTCGGCTAGAACTGCCATCGTTGATACTTTTATTATAAGGTCCGATGAGAAACGCGTATTGGAGCTAATTGTAAACACTTTGGTTCTGTCAAAGTTGCCCAGTGATACCATCTTGGTATACTTGGGTGTCCTATCCAATGCATTTTTCGATGTGAGCCCAGTTAAGCCAGGCGTGGCTGAATATTTCAAAGAGAGCAAAGGCCAAATAATAGAATACTTATCTAATCAAGTCCTTTTAGCCAAAGTTGCACCTTCAGTTCCTTCGTTGGAAATATTTGGTTCTTACGTTTCTCAATATCTCACTGAAAAAGATTTGTCTATAACTATTCAGCCAATAATCGACAAGGCTATCTTGAGATCGTCCGAGAACTCATTTGGAATTGTATTACCTGTCTTTTTCAAGCATATCAACACCGACATTAGCCTCGATGACCTCCTTGTCAATTCAAAGTTATTGCTGTCCATTTTATCGGCAATCAAGTCGGCTAAGGAAAATATTAGAACAGGTGCCTTTTCAGCTTTGGAAGCTATAGTTTCCAATCATTTTTTTGGATCGTCAGAAGCTTCTACGTCTAAGTTCGTAAACGAAATCTTGAAAGCTATTAAGACCACCACCAACAACGATTCCAGGTTTCTCATTGCGAAGTCTTTAGCACTTTTGAAAAATATTTCTATTCGCAATTCTACAGAAATCTTGGAAGGCTTAGGTCCGTTGATTGTTAAAGACCAAAACGAAATCTCTTTGTGTAGTTTGGTTGGAACTTATATATTGCACCTCCAACAGTTAATTCAATCCAACGAAATAAGAGAAGAGCAATTATCCAAATATGTGAAACAAACTCAAACAGGATTGAGCGACAAGAAATTGTCGTTGAGAAGGATCTGGTTCTGTGAATTGGGGGAAGCTTTATATGATACCCGAAAAACTAATTCCAATTTGACATACTTGATTAAGACAATATATCCTGCATTGCTCAAAACTTTTGAAGAAGCGCAACAATCTCCTTTGCCTACGGTGACTAACAAGGGAATTAGTTCGGCTTATGTTACGATTGCATTAACCAGCATTTTTAAGGATTCAATTGAATCTCGTGATACTTCCAAACTATATGATTTATTACTGTCCTCCAACTCAGGTAAGCCACATATTTTGACTGATTCTAAAGTGTACACTAAACTTAGCGGTGAATTCGAATTTAGATGGGCGCAAAGAGCTTTGAAAGAGTTCGCATCTAGTATTGAAAATCTCGACCAATTTCACCAAGAACAATTTGCTAATGCTTGGGTGTACTTCTTGATCTCTTCGAACGTTCCTTCGAGTCAAAGCTTGTATGCTAGAAGTTTGGTGAAATTATTAATCGCATCAAATCCTGCGAAGATCAGCAATTTGCTTATCGACTCCATATTCTTGAATTTGAAAGTGTCCAGTGGTGATAAGAAATTGAACTTTAAAGATATTTCGCCATTATTATCCATCATTACCCAAATTGAAGGACAGTCTGAATTGATTGAAGAAAATTTGGTAAGAGTCATTGCAATTGCTGGTACTGAGGAAATACCAATAAAGAATGGATGGGTCGGTTTAGCCCAAAGAAGTCAATCAGATGTTGCCAATATCGTAAAAACCCATCATAAGAAAATCATTAGTAGTTGCTTGCAAATTTTAACTGAGGCTGATACAGACAGTATTTTGGCTAAAGGTGCACTTAAAGCTCTTGCTGTTCTAGCATTTATTCTGCCTGAAATTGTTTCGCCATTATTGACTGAAATAATTGGAAGAAATTTAGACAGCAAGAAATTTGACATCGTTGATAGCGAATCTTTGGAGATATGGAGAAGCCCTGAAGGCGAACTTGTTGTTGATATTTTCAACCAAGGGAAGAAGGTCCTCGATGACAAGAACTCCAAAGATTACGAAATGAAGAAATGGGAAGAATCTTTGAAGAGGGAAATCGCTACTAAGAACAATGGTATGCAAAAGAGGCTTTCCAAAGAAGAACAATTGCTTGCAAACGAGCAGTTAGCTAAAGAGTCTGCTATCAGAAAGGAAGTACAAGAAGTTGTGAAGGCCATTTCTTTTACATTGGCTATTATCAATCAGTTAACTGATGGTGCGTCCTTAGTGGATAATGGCTCCAAAGTGTGGTACTCGGTTTCCATTTACAGATTATTGGACTTGAGTAGAAATCCGTTCCTGCAAAAAGTCTTCGGCGAAAGAGTTATTGATTCTTTCTTGAAGTTGTCGGAATTGGTTTCTCCAAGATTAGGGCAATTGAAGTGCTTTATTGGTGTAGCTACCCTCAGAATTAATAATGTCGAAGGATTACCATCTATCTATAATGACGAGCCTCTCTTGAATTTGGTAGGAAGATTACTCTTCAGAATCAAAATTCTTGCCGATCAAAATCCTTTGGATTCTATTTCCCTTTCTTATATCTTGCCATTGTTGACAAAAGTATTACAAATCGGTAAAGAAGTTGCCATCAAGAATTCTACCAAGCAAGCTGTTACTTCTGAGTTTGTAAACGAAGATCAGGAAGAGGAGCAGTTGCTATTAGCAATTGAAATCATTGCAGCACATTCTGAAGCATTCGAAGATGATTCCATCCCAAGAGATAGAATATTAGAAGTCTTACTTTCGTTGATGAGATTGCCTTCCAAATCAAAGATTGCCAAAGATTGTTTCCTTTCAATGGGTCAGCATATTGCTATCAACTTTAACAATGCTGATTTGTCAATCTTTTTTGATAACATCGTTATCCCGGAACTTTTCGTTAGGACTGCTGTATTAGAGAGTTTGGATTCAGAATTTGATATGCATGGTGCGATTGATTATTCAAGCGAGTTGTGGATTGCGGCTCACGATAATGATGCAAATTCGGCGGAAATTGCTGCTACAATTTGGGAAGACAACGATCTCAAAGTTACTTATGATGCTCCACAAAAACTCTTGAATTTTTCAGGCAACAAGGATTCAGGTATAAGATTGTCGATTGCCAAAGCTATTGTCTCTGCAGTAAGTATTCTCCAGAAGGGAGGCGATTCGGAAATTTTCGAAAAAACCATTGATTCATTAATCGAACTCTACCACATTAAAAAGAATCCACCGCCAGCAGCCTTGGATCGATTTGGATTGATTATTAAGTCTACTGCTGATCAAAGAGATACCTGGGAAGAAAGATCTACTATTGCTTTGGCATTGAAACTATTAGCACCTTTCTTCAATTCTCGATCTATTGAGAAAATATTCAAATTCTTTGTCATCGAAGAAGCCTTGGGTGATAAGGAAGACTTGGTTCGTCAAGAGTTACAAGAAGCTGGAGTTGAAATCATCAATTCACACGGTTCAGAGAATGTGGAAAAGTTGATTCCTATATTTGAACAAAACCTTGCTGCTAAAGATCAACGGTCCAAGATTCAAGATAACATTAAGGAATGTGTTATTATCTTGTATGGTTCTTTGGCTCGTCATTTGGATCCAACTGATGATAGACTTCAAGTCATCATTGATAGATTGATAAAGACCCTCTCGACACCTTCCGAAGATGTTCAATTTGCTGTTGCAAAGTGTATTGCACCATTGACAAAGTACATTGAACCAGAATTACAAGAGTACTTCGATCGATTATTTGAGAAGTTGTTTGACGGGAAGACCTATGCATCTCGTAGAGGTGCTGCGTATGGTATTGCTGGTTTAGTCAAGGGTTATGGTATCAAGTCATTGTCCCACTATGATATTATTAGAACATTGACGGATGCATCCGATGACAAAAAGAATCCTCATCGTAGGGAGGGTGTTTCTATTGCTTTTGAATGTTTCTCCTTATTGTTAGGAAAATATTTTGAACCATATGTCATTGAAGTATTGCCTATCATTTTGAAGTCTCTAGGTGATCCAGTTCCAGAAGTTAGAGAAGCTACAGACTCGGCTGCCAAACAAATCATGAGAAGCACAACTTCATTTGGTGTCAAGAAGTTGATTCCATTGGCTATTTCTAACTTGGACGAAATTGCTTGGAGATCAAAGAAGGGTTCTGTGGAATTATTAGGTTCAATGGCTTACTTGGACCCAACACAATTGTCCTCATCATTGTCTACTATTATTCCTGAAATTGTTGGTGTGTTGAACGATACCCATAAGGAAGTACGAAAGGCAGGAGAGCAGTCTTTGAAGAGATTTGGTGAAGTTATTCGTAACCCGGAGATTCAAGCTATTGTTCCCCATTTGATCGATGCTATAGGTGAGCCAACTAAGCACACTGATGATGCTCTTGACAAACTTATAAAGACGCAATTCGTGCATTACATCGATGGTGCTTCTTTGGCATTGATAATTCATGTCATCCATAGAGGTATGAAAGAAAGGTCTGCTGCAACTAAGAAGAAGGCTTGTCAAATTGTCGGTAACATGGCTATTTTGGTGGACTCAAAAGATCTTCTTTTATACTTGAACGAATTAGTGTCAGAGTTAGAACTTGCCATGGTAGATCCAGTTCCTGCAACCAGATCGACTGCTGCAAGAGCATTGGGTTCGTTAGTTGAAAGGTTGGGAGAAGAACAATTCCCTGACTTAATTCCTCGTCTCTTGGATACTCTTCAAGATAGTTCCAAGGCTGGCGATCGTCTTGGTTCTGCACAGGCCCTATCCGAAGTTATTTGTGGCCTTGGTATCAATAAGTTGGAAGACTTATTGCCTACTATCTTATCGAATGCCGTTTCTCCACGTAATCATGTTCGTGCCGGTTTCGTTCCATTACTTCTATTCTTGCCTGTATGTTTCGGTTCTCAATTTGCTCCTTACTTGAACCGTATCATTCCTCCAATCTTAAATGGATTGGCTGATATGGACGAAGACATCAGAGAAACTGCTTTAAGAGCTGGTAGATTGATTGTTAAGAACTATGCTAAGAAGGCCGTTGATTTGTTATTACCGGAGTTGGAGAATGGTTTGTCGGACTCCAGTTATAGAATCCGTCTCTCGTCAGTCGAACTTACAGGAGACTTATTATTCCAAATCACTGGTATTTCTGGTAAGAACGAGATCAGTGAAGAAAGTGAATTCTCTGGTGAAGTCAACAAGACTCTTGTTGAAGTTCTAGGACAAGAAAGAAGAGACAGAGTCCTTTCGTCTTTGTTTGTATGCCGTTCCGATGTTGCAGGTATTGTCCGTAATGCCGCCGTTGATATTTGGAAGGCTTTGGTGGCCAATACTCCAAAGACTGTGAAGGAAATCTTACCTTCATTAACATCTATCATTGTTAGAAGATTGGCTTCCAGTGATGAAACACACAGAACTATTGCTGCTAATACGTTGGGAGAGATGGTTCGTCGTGTTGGTACAAACGCTTTGTCCCAATTGTTGCCAACATTGGAAGAATCCTTGATTTCAAGTGATAACGACGCCAAGCAAGGTATCTGTATTGCCTTGACGGAATTAATTAGATCTACTCAGCATGATGGACTTGTCGAATACCAAGACGAGTTCATCCGAATTATTAGGGACTCTCTTGTTGATTCTGCTCCTGGTGTAAGAGAAGCTGCCGCTCAAACGTTCGAAGCTTTGCAAGAGGAATTGGGTAAGGTTGTTATTGACGAAATATTGCCTCACTTGTTGACCATGTTGGAATCTGATGATTCTCAGCCTGCATTGTTGGCCTTGCAAGATATCATGGCTACGAAGTCTGATGTGATTTTCCCAATATTGATTCCGTCCTTGTTATCTCCACCAATCGATGTATTCAAGGCGAACGCACTTTCTTCTTTGGCTTCTGTCGCAGGGTCGGCCCTTTACAAGCGTTTGTCTTTAATTATCAACACTTTAGTGAATGCTGTTATCGATTCAAAGCTGGGGCTTGAAGAAACGCAAAATGAGATAAAAGAATCTTTCGACAAGATCTTATTGTCTATTGATGATGATGAAGGTGTTCACACTCTCATGCAACAATTGTTGGCTTTAGTTAAGCATGAAGATGCAGCTAAGAGAGCTGTAGTCTACGAAAGGTTGGGTAACTTCTTTACTCATACAAACTTAGATTACTCAGTATACTTGGTGGACCTAATTTCTCAGTTCATCTTATCTCTTGGTGATAAATCGCCAGAAGTTGTACAGGGCACTTTTGATGCTTTGAGCGCTTTGGTTAAGAGACAACCGAAGGAATCTTTGGAGAAGTTGGTGAAGCCAGCGCGTCAAGCTTTGGAACTCACTGGTGTGAGAGGAGAAGAGTTAGCTGGTTTCAAGTTGCCAAAGGGTCCAAGTTGTGTTCTTCCAATCTTTTCTCATGGTTTGATGTATGGTAACTCTGAACAGAAAGAAGCTTCTGCTTTGGCCATTGCTGATATTATCGACAAGACTCCTGCTTTGAACTTGAAACCATTTGCCACTACTATCACCGGTCCATTGATTCGTGTTGTCGGTGAAAAGGTTCTGAGTGATATCAAGGCTGCTATTTTGATTGCATTAAACAGCTTGCTTCTTAAGATTCCTCAATTCTTGAGACCGTTTGTCCCACAATTGCAGAGAACTTTTGTTAGATCCTTGTCTGATACAACTAACGAAGTTTTGCGAGCTAGAGCCGTTGTTGCCCTTGGAACTTTGATTGAATTCCAGCCAAGAGTTGATTCATTGGTTGCCGAATTGGTTGCTGGTACTAAGAACGCTTTTGAACAAGGTGTAAAGACTTCTATGTTGAAGAGTATCGTGGAAGTTGTCAATAGGGCAGGTAAAAACATGAGCGAATCCTCCAAGACATCTATTATGACTTTGGTCGAAGATGAAATCACATTGGTTGATGACAAGTCGGCTGTTTCTTACGCTAGGTTGGTTGGTTCTTTGTCCAGGATTCTTTCTTCTGAAGAGGCTACTACTATCATCAAGTCTAAGATATTGGACAAGCCTGACAATAGTAACGACAAGTTCTGTGTTTTATCTATCAACTCCTTCTTGAGATATTCTCCAGCACATGTTTTCCATACTGGTATCTTGGACGAAATTATCAATTTCATTGTAAATTGTTCTGATTCCAAAATTGACTACGTTAGTGACAATGCAACTGTTGCGATTGGTAAACTTTTGATCCTTCACGGTGAGAGCAAATCTCCAGTCTTGAGGAAAGACCAAGCTTCAGAATTTCCCTACGAAATTGACGAGGAGAGTCTTGATAAGTTGGTTAATCAAATCGCTACAACAGCTATCAGTCCTGTTTCAAACTCGCCTGACACTAGAAGATTGTCTTTGGTTGTAATCAGAACAGTTGCCAGATTCCAGTATGAACTGATTGTCAAGCCCAACTGGGATCTCTTGGCTCCTAGTGTGTTTGCTTGTATTCGTGATCCAATAATTCCTATCAAGTTAGCTGCAGAAAAGGCTTTCTTAAGTGTGTTCAACTTGGTTGAGGATGTCGAAATGACGGAATTCCACGAATGGTTTGATAACAAGACTGAGATCAAAAGTATTACAGGTGCTTTAATTGCACCAAGATCCATAGGTGACTACACCAAGAGAGTTGCCTCCAGATTGGCTGGTATTGAGAGAGAAAGAATTGAAGCTGGAGGTGATGAAGAAACTATGTTCTCGGACAGATTTGAAGATGAAAACGAAGTCTGGGCCGTTGGTGGTATTGAAATGGCACCTACTTCTTAAATTAATGACTGTTTATAATAGACTTTTTTAAAGACCTAATAAGACATATTTTACATTATGTACAATATACAAAGAATTATATTAATATTTATAAAAGACCGACCCCAAAAATGAAAGCAAGCGCAAAGCAAGATAGTCATACAAGTAATAGCACAATTTTTCCTGTAACCTATAATACAGTATAATAACAAAAGTTCTTATTTAGAATGTGACAAGTGAGCTACTAGTCATCCAAGAGCTTTCTCAACTTGCCACTATTTCCGGAACTCGAACTGAAAGATCTCGAAGTTGGAGGCGTGCTTGAAGTTGCGACGTCTTGGTTATGGTTGTGATTATGTTGAGAGAAGTAAGCTGATTCTCCAGACAAACTTGGCATCGAGAGATTTGTAGGGAGATCGAGGTTCAAGCTTCGCAAGGGGGGAAGAGTGTTCCGTGGCTGATTGGTGAAGTGTTCACCTCCGCTTGGGGAAATTTTTGGTGTCTGTAAATTAGATGATATGGGTGGTGTCGTTGGATGGTTAAGATTACTTATGTTGTGTGTACTATTTATGGTATTGCTAGACGAGTTAGCCCCTCCAGTTAATGTTGAGTTGTGGTCCATGCTGGTTGTCCTAAATGCCGGAGTCATCAATAACGATGACAAATTCGTTGAACTGTTATTAGCCGAGATGATAGGGGTGTTATTCGACGAGAGCCCTAGAACAGGCGAATTGGGCAATGTGAAAGGTTTTGGGTTGGGGCTATTTGGTCTCGATTTTTTTAACCTCAGCTTCACATAGTCGAGGTCCGACTCTTCTATTATGTGAGACTTGTTGTGTAATGGCTCTGGGTGGTAGATTCCGTTTTGCGTGATGGGAGTCATTCTCTGGAGCGAGGATAATGTGCTTAGTTTGTTTGTGGAGACCGCTTTGGGTTTCTGAACAAGAAAGGGCGGGCTCTGGTTTTCGTGTGTATTTGTCAATGAAGCGATACTGGATAAGTACAGGAGACTGTTGCTGGACTTGGATTCATTGAGATGGAACGTGGCTCTATCGCTGGAGAAGTTGTAGTGGACGCCAGGTGCTTTGTTTATGCTGTTTCCAAAGTAATCTGTAAGAGAAGGAAGCGATTTTGATGGGTTGGCAATCTTGCTGAGTTCCTCGGACGCAGCGCTGGCCAAGATGTCGATGTTCATTGTGCTGGGGAGCTTAGTGAGAGGAGGGCCTAAAGGAGCTCCCATCGACGAGTTTGTAGGCTCCAGTTTCGCTAAGGTCATGACCACATCGGAGTCAGAGGGAGGCGTCTGGGTCTTTGTGCTGACGTCTTCGTCTTCGCTGGAGTTAGTTGACGATTTCAGGAGCTCGGTTTTGACTCTTATATCTACAGCTTGTGGAGATGTCACCAGAGCTGATTTACGAGTAGGCAGCAGCAACGTTTTCTTTTTCGGTGTTGGTGTTGTTGTTGATGTTGTCTGAGACAATGCAAACGTATCATCTGAGGCTGCAGATGGACTTTCTGGATCGTCCAGTTTGATGTTACGCGGGTTGTTGGTGTAGTTGATGTTGTGTTTATTTAAGTTTTTGTTTCGTCTCGAGTTTGGATTAGTATGAATACGCAAGTGACGAGTCAACTCATCGCTTCTTGAGAACCGCTTGAAGCAGCCAGGAAACGTACAAGCATGGGGCTTTTCACCAGTGTGGGTTCGTATATGCCTGGTCTGGTGTTCTAAGCGGTGAAACGCTTTTTCGCAGAGAGGGCATTTGTAGGGTCTTGAGGACGGATCTTTCTTGGCTCTGGCGGCGGCCGCAGCAGCTGCTGCAGCGTCTGTGGAAGTGGCGTCTGCTGAGTCGAAGACTGCCGTTTCAACAGTGATATTTTCGGACGTGTCAGCCATCGGTAAGGCTCGTTGTGGTTGATTTGGCGATGTCAAGTTTGCAATAGGTGTGAGCGGGGAAGCTTCAGCTCTGGACATTCTATTGAGAAGAAGGAGAACAGTCGTCAAAAGAATAGTGGTAGGTTCCAAGAGAGATGAACAGAGTAGTATGTGAAGAAGGTCACGGGTCGCGGATACGAAGTTGTGCAGAAGTAGAAACCAGAGTAAGATAAATGAACAGAAAATAAAGTTGGATAAAAGGATTGAATTTTTGTTTGTCATTAGTGGGAGGAAAAAAAATTTTGTTAGGGCGATGACAGAATCCTGGGGGAAGTGGTAGTACGAGTGGAGGAAGAGATTTAGCGATGCGGCTCGGAGGCTGCGACGATATTGTGGGGAGAGTGTCCAAGGTAGGGAGAGCGTATATGCGAAGGGAAGTGGGATACAAACTCTGGCAAAAGTCCCAAGTAGCTAGACATCCTAGTGGTAACAAACAGCCATCAGAGTTGCATATCCTGTTTTGGCTAAACCTATACTTCACCAATTAAACAGTGCAACTTCTACAAGACTACAGGACAACTACGCCAATGGGCTTTTGAGAAGACGCTGTACATGTATTTTTGAGAACAATGCAAGTGACTTCAATGCGATTCTTGCTCTTCTACAATGCTAAGTTGGTTCTTAGCGGCGAAACGGAAAAAACTAACCAATCCACTTCATGGCATCAGTGGACCTACTGTCGGTGAGCTGCGGAAAAACTTCTCCATCCACTGCCGATCCCATGACAGGCTCCTAATTCTTGCAAATTAGAAGCTTTTTATTCCTAATACCCCTTTTTGATAGCTTTATTTTCTCATGGAGTTTGTCTATTTCTCCGGTCTATTTTCTATCTCGCTCTCTCTTTGACTAGCTTTATGTATTTTTCTACAGTGCTGATTGTTGTGTCAAAAACCAAAATTGCTATGTTTCAGTTAGTCCCACTCTTCTTCTTTTATCTCTAACACTCTCCGCTGATCCCTTCATATCGTGCTATCTTCCATTTTTAGTCTACTTTCTCATTTATTCGTATGTATTCCTCGATCCACGAACATGAGTTCTTCAAGTACTGGACCTACTCCCCACCTCCCATCCCCAACTGTTCGAAAAGTGGGGAAATTGGACCGCGCACTACTAAATCCAATCTTATAATCCTACCTGCTGTTCACTTTCACTAGCTTATAGCATGTCACTGAGAATTCGACTCCATTGGAGAAGAACATAAATTCCAGTTACGACAGCGAAAAAACCTGTGTTCACTTCGTAATTTTGGAATTCAGTTCATTGTTTTGGCTTTCGAAAAAGAAATTTATCCTCAGAAAAGGCACAGAAAAGATTCTCTGGCCCATGTGCAGGTACTCTTCTAAGAAGACGGATTTGGGTTGTGTACGATATCGTTCTGGGAAGGAGTGGGCAACAATTGGCCTCCATATTTTCCATCGTAATAATGTGTCGGATCTTCATTGAACTGCTCTTGAAACATTCTATTTTTTGGATAATATGTTGTTAAGGACAACTAAAACGTCCCTTCTCTGTTTGCATACATTCCGAACCTCCTTGGACTTTCAGAAGATCTAGTGGACACTGTGCCAAAAGTTACCAGTGCCAAAGTGGCATTTGGAGTTGGTTCTATAAAGAATGTAACATCCATTAGCAAGGATCTAGATCAAGATGAATTATTTCAGATGGATGTCATCCGGGCCTTAGTACTTGGTTTCCCACTGAAAATATTTGTTGCAGATCCTGGAAACTGTTTTCATTTGTTCGATCACCGCTCTAGGGAAAGTGTAGTTATTCGGATCGAATGAAGCATGCTGCTATTCCATTTTAGTTGGAGTTTTGTGCCAAGAGATACTGTTTGTTAAGACATGTGCATGTTGCTTATACAATTAATTATACGAATTGATAGCAAATAAAATAGATGAAATTCACAAAGGTTGAAAGTTAAAAAAGCTGGTTAACAAGGCTGGCGATTAATACAATAGAAAATGTTTGAACTAAAGAAATCTCTCTTATTGTTCTTCAAGTACTGTATATTTGATTGAACCCTGCTTAAACTTAAATAGTGACAAACTGTAATGGCCCCTCTCTAGTTCAGTATGGAATGGCGTATAAGAACTTTGCATTATTTAATGAATACCGCAAATCTTAAGTGACGTACACATCAAATAAGACTTACCCAAGATTTATTAGTTTGTAAAATACGTAAAAACCAATGTTGAATTAGGAAAATGCTCTGAAGAATCATGAAAATCAGGGTTAAAATGTAACGCAATATATTCTTGTACCAAATATAACTGTAACTGGTTTCTTGAATTCACATCTAGAATGTATTAAAAATGGCTCTATGAGGGCATTCACAGTTCCATTCGAACCTGGAATTCATATAGAAATCAGATGTAATTTGTCTGCCTTCTGTATTCTGTGCGGGCGATCTTTTTTTTTTCCCATTTTTTTCAAAAACTGGGGATAACTATACAAATATCAAATGCTTTCTTCAATGGGTTGTTTCTGCAAAATTGGAGATCTGCTTTTGGCTTGACTAAAGGGGTTAACTAAGGAAATGCAAATCCATCGATTTGGACTACTGTTAATTAGTTCATAGAAAATCTAAAATTGCCTAAAAGGGTAACACGCAAGGATTTACTGTTTAGATTACTATATCTCTTTGCATATATTTTTGACGTGAGTTCCAGGTTGAAATGATGACTTCAAATCCCCAGTTAACGTGAACCAAAGTCATCAGCGAATATACAACTTTGTCACATATGGTACTGGCCAAGTTCCACAAAATTTAGATTCTAGTCACCTTAGGTGAGATCTTCTTTACGCACCCCATTGTTCAAGAACAAGTACAAATGAAATAGTCGGCCCGTTGGCATAAATGCCCAGTATTGTTCTTCCTGTATTCAACAAAGCTGGTATTTCACAAACGACAAGGGTTCTATATTGTTGGCCCCTCTAAACAAACTTGATCCACCACATGTCTTGTTATGCGCACAAAGACACATGAGAGAAGTATATCGTGGGTGAAAGTTAAATTACCACAACAGTTTAGTTTCCATTACCTCAAAGACATGAATATACTGCTGATTATAGCAACACTATTCCATACCAGTTATCCCCGTTTTTAAAGTTGAATATTATATCTGCAGAATTATATTTTTTCAGTATGATGGTGAACAATTGTCGATCGCCAATCTTTCAACGAAAGAAGGTTCACTATATACGGAGGGTTCAGTTAATTTTGTTGCTGCATTGCGCCCTGTGACTTTCGTGGACTAAATAAGCACTGGTTTCCCCAAAGAGAGCTATTCTAGATCTATCAAGGCACTAATAATACTTCAAGATAACTGGACGACTAATATTGAAATTGTACATTGTTAATGGAGACTGTAATCTTAATTTTTAAACCGTAATCCAACTACAAGGATGAAGAGGGGACAAAATGTTTAAATTGAAAGAAGATTCTTCACCTCATTTTAATGACCCCAACTGTACGTTTATCGAACAAGTTCAACCTCCCATGTGCGACGTAATTCGATGTAGGATTAATGCATCAGGGATATACTTTAAGCCACGGCCTGCACGTAGATGCAGCTTTTACTAATACTTTTGAAAATCTTTAGATTGTATTGCCTCTCTGAATTCATGTAAACAGCACCTAGCCCGTAAGTATTTTGCTACTTTGCTTTCGAGACCAATGTTGACAACTGTAATCTGTCTTTTATAGAGATGCATAATAGGAGTTCATGACATCTAATCGGAAAGGACTGATGCCGTAAATGTTAAGTTTCTGCTGCTTTCTAATAATACTCACGATCATGTGGAAGAATAAGTTAATGCCTGGAAGTCAATTTCGTAAAACATTACAACTATTATTCGTCGTTTCTGGTAAACACGAATTATTAAATAAAACCGCTTCGTTTCATGATGAGATTGTTCTCTCATAAATATTTTCTACCCTAAAAGACTATGCATAGATTATAGTTTATCTTAAAGAACTACCATGCATGCATTATAATATTTACGGTTTGCTCCTCTAGGTGGAATTAAGTCCATTTCCATTCCTTTATGTTCACCAAATAGTAAGTTCCAAAATGGATAGGCGCAATAGTTTCAGACGATCGTTGAATTGCTTTCCCTTCTTCAATTGCTCAGGCAGCGACTATTTGCAGAAAATAAATGGAATTATAAGTACAAGCGGCAGTTTCTTGACTTCAAGCTCTAGGCTATTTAAACATTCTGGATCCTCGAAGAAAGAGGAGACCAAGAAAACATGATGTCGCTTACATTACGTATCCTATACATTTCATAGCCAATGTTATTCCGAAAGATCATAACGGTAGCAGTTTTGCTGTTGTCGGGCCTAGTAACTGCTAGAGAAATAACCGAAGACACGGTCGAAAGAGGTACAATTAACCTTGGAGTTGGAGACCTTGATATCGACCCTGGTGTATATTATTCTATTGTTGATGTAGCTGTTGTTGCCTTGGTTGGAGGTCTCGATGTGGGAACTGGCTCTGGGTTTTATGTTACAGGTACAAGCTCTCTTCTAGGCTCAACAGTCTCTCTTACAGCACCACTTGGAACATTACTTAATAATGGTATTGTTGCATTTAACTCAATTGCTTCGAGTATCACAGGTACCGGCTATAGTCTTGGTGGGACTTCCTTCACAAACAATGGGGAAATGTACTTCGGAGGAAATGGTTTAATTTCTGCATTACCAAATGTTAGTATTACTGCATCAAGTTTGACCAACAGTGCCGGCGCTTTGATGGTCTTCTACCAATCTACAAGAAGTACTGGGACAGTTGTGTTAGGTTCAACAAGTGCAATTACCAATGATGGCCAAATCTGTTTCTACAACGAAGTATACGAACAGACTAATTCTATTCAAGGTAGTGGTTGTATGACTGCCAGTGAAGATTCAAGTATTTATCTTAACACTCTTCTTTATGACGTTGATTCAGATCAAACCTTCTACTTAGCAGATTCTGAGTCCACGCTCCAAACATCTCCACAGAAATTATCGGCAGATACCACTATTGTTGTAGGGGGCTTTGGTGGGGGGAATGTTCTTGGTTTGGATACTTTACTAAGACCAAGTCTCTTGGGCGGCCCCTTTGACTATGATGCGACCAAGGGTATCTTGACTGTTTATGGAATAGCTTCAACATCCTTACTTCCAATCCTTCAACAATACGATATTGGTACAGGATACGATTCTGACGGGTTCAGTACTACAACCATCACTACTCCGGTAGTAGGTGGGGGAATTACATATTCGGATGATCCACCAAACGCCGCACCTTCTGCTTGTCAAACATGTAAAACACTTCCAGATGCTCCAGGAATTGACCCAACGGAAACAACTACCACTACGACTGTCACTAACGCTGATGGTAGCGTTTGTACAGAAATTGACGATATTTTAATCTCCACCGATGACAATGCAAGTTGGTTTACGTCCACCAGCACTATAAGCAACATCTGCCAACAACCCACAGCCTACACTACCACCTTCACCACCACCAATTCCGATGGCTCCGTTTCAACTGACACAGGCGGTATTCTCATTTCAACTCACTCGGACGGAAGCTGGTATACAAACACTTCCATCATAGAAGCTCAACGACCAACCGAATACACTACCACCTTCACCTCCACCAATTCCGATGGTTCTGTTTCAACTGAAACTGGTGATGTTTTGATCTCTACTGATTCGGACGGTAGCTGGTACACAACCACTTCTATTATCACAGCTGAGGAAC